>JBBPOK010000358.1:0-31115 GCA_038091415.1 Leccinum variicolor
GTCTAGTTACATTAATGCTCTATGCGCGCGCACACCCCATCTCGACCTTCGCCGAAAATTCCCCCTCGAGGCACTGCCACACCCCCTTTCGACCTTAGCGAAAATTCCCCCAGATCACTGCCACGCATAGTCTCGTTCCCATACGTTAAAGGGCACTCGGCGCTCCTTCCCTTCCGTTTTAGGATGACTTTCCTTTTTGGTCCAGTCGCGCGAGAGTGCCCTATAACGTTACCCTCGTTCGACCAAAAAAGGTAGGCCTACCATTTTTGGTCAATTTTCCCACACCGCTAGAGGGTCTGGGTACGAGACTATGCCACGCACACGGGCAACGCGTCAGGTGACGGAAAGGTCGCGACTCGGTCACGGCCGGGCGGACCTCGAAAAAAGGTGGCTTGAGTTCGAAAATCGGTCAAATCGTTCTGATTGGTCGAAATCGGTCGACCGATTTGTATCCTCGCATGGCGGTGCTGCCTGCTCACCAGGTCCCCGGGTCCTCCCTCCGCCCTCGCCCTGATATCTACATAAATTTGATTGAGTCCTACACAATGTAACAATGTAACAACAAATTGTGCTGACTTGAACTCAAAATCGCGTGCATGAACCGTTAAATTGCGCCCACTATTACGAAATCGCGCCGATTTATTTGGAGTTTGGGACGCCATACTTTATGCGCTATAAAATGTCCGCCACGATCATGATGCGGCTGGCGCTGCGAGTACTCAGGCCTCAGGCCTCAGGTTTCAACGAGTCGCTACAGTATGGCAAGTCCAAATCTGGTACAATAAAACGTCTTTCCATACGTCCGCCATGGTGGGAATAACTTCGTGGACTTGACATCAACAGATTTAATCATTCAACTGATAAGTTTCCTTGACTCTACACCGCACTTGAAAGCTTGACTCGTCGCTGTGATATCGTTACAGACAAACGTATGGAGACCTGATGGTGTCGCATCTGTTCTCAAGTTGGGCCTAGACCGCAGAGCCTTCAAGTTCAAGTTGAAGACAGTTTGTAACATAAACACTCCATGAAAAACACCACAAATATGTTGGTGTTGGTGTTGGTGGTCACTGGTGTCACCAGGCATGTTCAACGTTCCGATGATGCATACATCCACCTCCTCAAGCTACTCTGACTCGAGCATGATCGTTTCTACCAGACCCACTGATCTGTTACTACTTGAAGCTCTGAAGATGAAACCCATACGCAAGGTGAATCAATCAAATTGTTTTCCCATCAAGTTGATGTAGGTTCCAGCTGTCTACAGAATCGGATCACTCGCGAATGAATTAGCACATGGCCTGAGGCGGAGGCTCGATCATGCAACGGTCTTGACAGCTCTTGCGTGATCAGATTTTTCAACGTACCATGTATAAAGCGAACATCACTCATGCTACCTATTTCCTACAGGTACATTTTTACTCCCCCCCTCAGCAAGATGGTACTTGCTTTTCTGCTACTAATAGTGTTAGCCGTCATCTCCCTGGCAAATGCAGAGGTTCCACATGTCAGGCTACGACGGAAACCCGGTATCCCCCGCATTCCTCTTCCCGATCGCCCAGTTACGGGCCCCAATGACACATCTTTACCCCCACTCGGGACTGTATACCAATTCGAACAACGGATCGACCACAACGATACCGGTCGCGGTACATTCAAGCAACGATATTGGGCTAACTGGGAATTCTATGAAAGTTTGTTACTTTCTTTCAACCGAAAGCTTCACTATAACGGATGAATGCATATCTAGGCGGCGGTCCTATCATACTTATGACCCCAGGGGAAGACAACGCTGACGGTGTGCCTCTTAAAGTACTTTCTTCATGTGAAAGTTTGACATCTTTGCAGAATATTTGGGTTTCCTCACCAATTTAACCATGCCCGGAAAGATCGCACAGCAACAACATGGAGCTGCGGTCCTCTTCGAACATCGATTCTTCGGATATTCCAATCCCTATGATAACTTACATTCATGGAGTTTGGAACTCCTTACCATCGAACAAGCCATCGAGGACCTGGTCTACTTTGCACAGAATGTTGAGCTGCCATTTCCCGGGAGAAATAATGTCACAGTCCAGCCTGGCAATACATCATGGGTCTTGGTCGGCGGTAGTTATTCTGGTGAGTGGCTTGTGGATTTGTGGTGATGACAGTGCCAAGCAAGCATTTGTAGGTGCTCTGACAAGTTGGACAATGGTCAAGTAGGTATACTCCATGGTTTCAGCGATGTGTATTGATGGATTCGCCACGAACAGCAAGCCCGGTATTTTCCGTGCAGGGTATGCTTCCTCAGCAGTCGTGGAAGCGATCGTGTGCGCCCCAACAATCTTATTGCTCCGGTATGATATTGACCCTTCAACCCATTTGTGCAGGGACTTTTATGACTATTTTACGCCGATACGGGAAAACATGCCACAGAACTGTTCTGCTGACGTTGAAGCTGTCGTTACCTACCTAGATCAGATCTACGCAAAGAATGACACAGATTCTATCCAAACTCTGAAAAATACATTTGGACTTGGAAATCTGACGCACGTAGACGACTTTGCTGCCGCCCGTACGTCTTTTAGTTTGCCTTCTTGTCAGGACGAAGCTGATGCTTGCGGAATGACAACTTATAGTGCAGTACAATTTATTTGACTGGCAGAGGCTACAGCCCATTTCCGGTCCAGGTTCTTTGTTTTACCAGTTTTGCGATGCCCTCGAAGTGAAAAAGGGTGTCAGCGCCTCTGCATCAGGCTGGGGTCTTGAGAATGCCATCTCCTCATGGGGATCATTTTGGAACAATACCTACTACAAACATCGTGAGTCGTCGCCTAAACATGTGATACGGAGGATGATAGAATCCGACATTACGTTGGGGTGATGTGTTCAGTTTGCGGTGAGACCGACGCAGAGTGAGTACCCATTTTAGACTGTCATGCATGATCGCTTCAGGGGCGCTGATGGAGGTATGATGTTGTCTGGAAGGACATGCCTAGGGACGTACGATCGAAATCTACCGTCCTGGACGAATGTAACGGTGGACAATTCGGCCCGCTCATGGGACTGGATACAATGCAACCAATTTGGGTCGTGGGCAAGCGGACCACCCGAGGGTCAACCTGCCATCGTGAGCCGGATTTTGAAGCCCATCTATAATGAGGTGCGTTCGCGATACAGAGAACGCTACGGTACTAACTGTAGCCGCATCAGAGACTATGCACCTACATGTTTCCACAAAAGTTTCCGGTATCACAATCGCCGTCAGCTGAAAAGATAAACACCATGTACAAAGGCTGGGACGTTAGCGTGGATCGACTATTCTTTGGAAATGGTCATCGTACGTGTCATTTACTGTGAAACACACACGTTACATAACTTGTCCTGACAGGCGACCCTTGGCTCGAGGAGACCGTTTCTGCGAAAGGTCGTCCCAAGGCCAACACGACGAATCAAACCATTTACTACGAGAGCGACGGGTTCCACACTTCGGATTTGGTCATTGAAAATGGCTTCGTCGACGATACAATCCGTGCTGTGCAGATTGCAGGTCTCAAGTACATGAAGGAGTGGCTTGCATGAACTTTTCTTTTTCGCCCTGATTGTTTTCTCGTGGTTGTTGTAGTTTGGGTGATTTCGTAGTATAACCGCGAATGTAGGGTCGAGCAATACAAAAGCCCACCCTGCATGATTTGTGTAACTCGCATGAGCACCGGTCACGGAAAGTTAGATCTGTCGAGCAACATTGAACGAGGACTCCGATGATTGGACCGGAAAGCGCTTTCCCATTGCCACGAATGTCCCAAGACACTCTCTACCCAAAAACTTCGGTTGACAGATCTCGGAGTGGGTTCGAGTCAGTATACTGTATTAATGATATAGATATCACCCGGCCGCACACACGGGGGCATATATAACCGTACACGACGATGTAGGGGTCGGACTGGGGTGCAGTGAGGCACGAGTGAAGCCAATCAACGAAACGGAGACTTGTCACTTGAGTCATCAGAGTCCACGGAAAGCCGGCTAAGCCGAGTGCTCCAAGGCCGGGCGGTTGTAGTAAGTTCCAATGGAGTGAGCCTGGGTGGGCAGTGTCGAACTTGAAGGGCACCCCGGCGTGTACGTGACCGCGAGGGTGCATGATAGGCTTACACGTAGGTGATGGCGGCGTCATCGTTACAGTACTTATCAATTCGAGGGAGATGGTAGCGCAATTGTACGCGCTGTTTGGCCGCGGAGTCGGGGACATCGCCAGAGGTGACGAGGTGACACGAGCGTGTTAATGAGGTCGACGGATGTGTCGAAGGACGTGTACTGATCCCCATTTAATGCCCCACGGGCCACGGTTGGTCCACGTTGCGCATGGGTTCAAGGTGGGCTCCTGTATTCATGAATCAAAATGGTCTGAAAATGGATTCCAGCGACGTCCATCGAGTCAGTTGGGAGTTGTTTCAGTAGTGGGTTCGTCATGATGCATGAGCTCGCACCGCGGTCTAGTGAGAGCGCTTGCCGTAGTACTACCGGACTCTGCCGGAAAATCCAATTCCCAGGTGTGTAGCATGCCGCTTCCTCAAACCGAACGTCGGGTTTCGAGATGAACAAAAAAGATGGCACGAGTCGAACAGGCTTTCGTGTTGGGTGCAACAACAACGTCACGGTAACAGTGACAGAGGCGCCATTTGCCACTCGCAACGCGAACTTGGATGTCCCGGCCCGGGGACTCATCAGTTTCACTTCAAGTTTGGCACGTACCGGCGGATTCGGATCTGAGTCTACTTGCAAGCGATTAGCCGACATCTGTCTCAAACAAAAGGATATCCTCTTTCTCCTGCAGGTACAGCTCCTGGGCCCACTCAGCTTGATGGCACTCACCTTTTTGCTCTTGTTGTTGACCTCAAGCGTCTCCCTTGCAAATGCACTGATTCCAAATGCTGTTCTACACCAGAAACCCGCTGGTATGCCCCACATGCACAATCAGCTCTCAGTCACGAGTCCGAACGGGACAACTTCAATACCCTTGCTCGACACCGTTTATCACTTTGACCAACTGATCGACCACAATAATACTGGTCTTGGCACGTTCAAGCAACGATATTGGGCCAACTGGGAATTCTATCATGGTTTGTTCAACTTTTCTCCAGTCGAAAATTGACCTCTTTTACTTAAATGAATATACATGATCTAGGCGGTCCTATCATACTCGTGACTCCGGGGGAAAGCAATGCTGAGGGTGCTTCTTACATGGCTTTTTCATGTAGAAATTGACATCTTCGCAGGCTCGATGGGTTACCTGACCAATCAAACTATCGTCGGGCAGATCGCTCAGCAGCAGCATGGAGCCACCGTTCTCCTCGAACATCGATTCTTCGGATACTCTAATCCATATGACAACCTTACCACACAGAGTCTGGAGCTCCTTACTATTGAGCAAGCCATCGAGGATTTGGTATACTTTGCACAGAATGTTCATTTGCCGTTTTCGGGGGGTGATAATGTCAAACCTGACACAACGCCATGGGTCTTGGTCGGCAAGAGCTATCCTGGTGAGTAGCTCGTAAATATGTAATTGATGGATGCCGCGACAAGCATTTGTAGGTGCTTTGACAAGTTGGACGATGGTCGAGTAAGTTTATCCCATGACAAATTCAAGACTACACATTGATGCATTCACCACAAACAGCAAACCGGGCATTTTCCGCGCAGGGTATGCTTCCTCGGCGGTCGTGGAGGCCATAACGTGCGTGTCAACAATCTGTGCTCTGACGCTGGCTCTTTCTTGACGCTTGTCGTTATGCAGCGACTTTTATGACTATTTTGCGCCGATCCAGGAATACATGCCTCAGAACTGTTCTGCTGATGTTCAAGCTGTGGTCGCATACCTCGACCAAATCCATGCCGAGAATAATACGGATGCTATCCGAACTCTAAAACAAACCTTTGGACTTGCAAATCTGTCGCATGTGGATGACTTCGCTGCTGCTCGTGCGTTATTGATCTGGCCGTTGGGACGATGCTTGTACTGAAACGGTAATTTGCAGTGCAATCTATCATGTATTACTGGCAAGATATGCAGCCCAATTCCGGCCCGGGTTCTATATTCTACGAGTTTTGCGATGCTCTGGAAGTGAAAGATGGTGTCAGTGCGTCTGCAACAGGCCGGGGTCTTGAAAATGCCATCTCCTCGTGGGGGTCATTTTGGAACAATAGCTACTACCCATATCGTAAGTTACTGGTCTGACCGGACGTTTTTAAACTCTGACATTATGACTGGGGTGGTGCAGTTTGCGGTACCAGCGATGCGGAGTAAGTGCCCCCTTTTTTCTGGAGAACTGCGCTTAAAACACTAATGGTGATATATTGCCGCATGGCAGGACGTGCCTTGGAACGTACAACGCCAGTCAATCACAGTGGACGAATGTGACGGTGAACAATTCGGCCCGCTCATGGGTTTGGATGCTCTGCAACCAACTCGGGTGGTACCAAGTCGGACCACCCGAGGGCCAACCTACAATTGCGAGCCGGATACTGCAGCCTAGTTACTACGAGGTCTGTTTGTGGTACAGGATGAATGTTGCGGTTCTAACTACAAGATCATCAGAGACAGTGTGTTAACTTCTACCCGGAAAAGTTTTCTGTCCCGCCATCGCCGTCAGTTGAGAAGGTGAACTCCAAGTACAAAGGTTGGAACGTTAGTGTAGACAGATTATTCTTTGCCAATGGTCGTCGTACGTGTCTTTTACCTTGAGACACACACGTCACATAACTTGTACTTACTGACAGGTGACCCTTGGCGCGGAGCGACTGTCTCTGCGGACGGTTTGCACAAGGTCAACACAACCACGCAGCCAATCTATGAGAGCGACGGGTTCCATGGCTCAGATGTCCTCATTGCGAATGGCGTTGTCGACGACACCATCCGCGCCGTGCAGGTGGCAGCTCTCGAGTACATGAAGGAGTGGCTTGCCTGATGGCATTTTTCGGCGTTGATGCAGGAGCAAACAGTAGTTGGAGTTGTAGTAGTGTTCTGCTCAGAGTCGAGTGACAGAGCTTATTTATCAATATTCGGGCTGGGTTTCTCCAATGTTAGTGCATGGATGTCCATGATGTGTTTTCTTATAGATACTTAGTATGTTCGTGTGGGGATCGGGGAACACACATTTGATATTCCACCCCGTCACCGCAATTCCAATTGTCCTGGGTATACTTGCTAGTGACAATGACCATCCTACCATTGAATATAAAAAGGTAATCCCTATGTTAAAGACTCGGCAACATAACTAGAATCAGAGTCACAAAACTTAGGCGACTCGGAGTGGAGAAAGAAAAAGGTACAGTATTACTAACAACGATGAATTCCACATGTGCAACGTGCCCTAAATGGTGCAAGCTAAAACTGTGTCCAAGAAACTGGTATGACGTGCTACTGGTACCAATGTTGATCCTGACAACCCATAGTCCCAGTCATCATTTGACCCGTAGATTGTAGCATTAGAATTTGACATGAAATTTGACAGAGATCGTTTACCAGAACCTGTTCGCGTCCGGTTCTGATCCTTGGGCCATCCGTAGCATGACAACGTTGGATGTCAAGCTCGACCACTTGCCGTCTCCCGATTCAGTACAATGTCGCGATCAGAAGATGTAACCCTTACCCCGTTCCCAATAAATACTTGAGCACGCTGTGCTACAGACATGTCAAAAGCCTGTGAAACAAACTTTTGCTGCCAACTGAGATACAGGTCCCGGCTACTGCCGACATGATCCCAATCCATGTCTTGTATGATCGCACTCTTGAGTTCTTTGACCCAAGGTACTGCGCCGTTGGTCATGATATACAAATATCGAAGAGGATTTTCCGCTTCCGTACGGACTTGTCGGACCTTCTCCACGATCTCTTCGATCGACGGGTAGCATCGCCGCATGTAGAGTGACTTTCTCTCCTCCTCGTCAGACGGTTTGTTAAGCTTGTCAGAAAACGCTGCAAACGTGTTGAACGCGTGCCAGTCCGAAGACCAAGTGGCGAGGTGCACACAATGATCTTTGAAGTCCCCTCGTCGAACGTGAATAGCGAGGAGCCCGGGTATAGAAACTGGCATGTCTTGCTTTCGAAGATGGAAAAGCCAGGCAAAGAATGATGTCTTCGAGGGCTGGAAAAGATGGCGGTTTCTCTCGTACGCATCATGGATGAGCGGTGACCACCCCCAATGGGTAGACACTGGTGACTTTCCCAAGGAGGGCCAAACACTCAGCATTCGCCTTTTCCCAAACATCCTATTCGGGTCCAGATACATGTGGGAATTAGATGACGTCAACAAGTCAAACCCGTCATGGGTACATACCAATATTCAAAGATGGGATCACTACTCGGGTCCAGCATGACGCATGGGTCCTCGATCGAGTTGAATTTTTCTACCCATTTTTTAAATATTTCGATAGATGGGATATCGTCGTTGAATCGAATTTCGTCAGTGTTGATATCCGACACTTTCAGGACTGTTGGGTTTGGGCACACTTTGTGAAAGAAATCTTTCGAAACCGACAGAGGTGTATCATCACCAGGAGGCCATGGACCGCCGACCATCGGACCTAGTGAGAGAAATGAGTTTGCGTGGGGAAAAAAAGAACGATCTTACCGCCAAGGAGAGCAGAGAGAGGAAAGCGGGATGGGATTTTCTTTCCATTGTATTCAGAGTAAATTGAGCCGTCATCATTCCACTTGTAGTCGTCAAACACGAAGCTTCACGATGATATGATCGAATTGAACATTCTTTTCTTGAAATCATGGGGAATGAAGGAGTCCAGAGATACTCACGATCGATTGGTGGTGTGGGCGAGCAAAGCCGTCATGACGAAATCTTGCATGACGTTTCCCCAACCGGAATCTAGAGAAAGTGATAATTAGTGGGCGTGGTCCAGCATTGGAATATATCCTTGCAGTTCTTACTACGGGCATGGTTCGCAGAGTATAAGTATTTCACGTCATTACGCTCGTACTCTTTGTAGTGAGATAAGGATTGTTCTTGTGCTCTGACTGACCTATACAGCGAAGGGAGCCATAAGGTAGCAAAAAATGCTTGCAGAGTGCTGTATTGGTATAGAATGAGAACTCCTATGGATGACAAGGATAGGATCCCGAGTATTTTGATCCCTCGTCGGGTCAACCTATAAGACGGCATTGAAGGGTGTGTGGGTTTTGAAGAAGGCGTTAATGGAAGGCTAGCTAACTGCCTGTGCTCTTATCAGAGAAGGCAAGGCAAGGCAGCATCGGATGAAACACACCGCCCTGGTGAAATGACTGGTTTCCGGAGTAATTATAGAGCAGTGGGGTTCTAGGAGGGGTTTGGGGAAGGATCTTGGGCCTTTGGAGATAGTTAGATCGAGTGTTCCTAAAGGACAAGTACAACTGCACCAGCACCTGGAAGACCAAGAACGTACCACGGAGTGGTCGATGCGTGGAAGACGCGAGGCAAAGCCCATATCGGCGTCATCAGTCCGCAGCAACCGAGTAAAACCCCGAAGAAGGGCTATGTGCGCGGTAGCCTATCATGATACGGTACTAAAGACAAGTCTGGTCCGAACTTCTATGTAGAACCACGTAATATCTGTGGCGTGGGATGCCCAAATGAAATGTATGTAAGCATCTTCTGACAAGCAACCAACAACCTTGCCTCGGTCAGTAAAGCGTAATGAGTAGGAAAAGACCGCAGTGATTTTTCATAATTCTATCTATTGTGCTCCATGTTCTTTTCTTCCGCCACCTTGCTCACTCAGTTGCTGCGAGCGCATCTCGCTCCCACTCTCAGGCCCAACATCGTCCGTTGTACTCGCTCCGAAGTCCTCTCGCTCGGCGCCGGCCTCCTGGACCTTGGTGCCCACCCAGCCCTTGCAGCTCGCTCGACGGACCCTCCGTGATTTTCCATAATGCTATCCGCGCTCGCTACGCGCTATGTACACCTCACGCCGATCACTGGTGTCACCGACAACCGTAGCGATCGAAATTCACGGATCGAAATCCACTTTCTCTGAAGGGCCTATAACCCAGGTTGCTAACGTAACGCATCGCGGTAGTAACTCGGAGTTACTTACTTAAGGTAGGCCGCTTGCTTCCTCAGACTATGTAGCACACTGATCAATGACCCACTAATAGCCATGTTTCCCATAAAAACTTTGCATGCAGTTCATCATCTTTTTTCCCACGTACACATGGCCTTCTCACTGCAATGGGTCATGCCTGCCGCTGCAAATTGTGAAGTTGACACACTCGGGCCCGCCGGGTGTGACTTGCATGTGACACTGATCTTTTTGCGAACCTCGAGGTGAGTATATTCTATTGGGACAACTTTTATGGGTTATCGGAGACCATAGGGCGTCAAAAAGTAGCTCAGAAATCCAACAACCCATGGCTTATGAGGGAGTTGACTGTAGCATTCCTATCGTTGAACACATGGTGCTCAAACTATGGAATACGTGGAAAGCCCGTCCCAGGAATGAAACGATTTACTGGTTGTGGACTTTTCAGCACATGCCGCCGATGCTGGCACCTGGACGACAAGGTCGGAGAAGTCCGTTGAACTTGAAGTAACTTCGTTAGAGCGACAACATCGGTTGTCCAATAACACAACTGTGCCATTGCTTTTCTCAACATTGGTTTCATACAGGGAAGGTGTTTCATTTACATCGCCCTGCAAGGACACTAGAATCGATCAGGGTGCATTGCAGGACCGCGCGTTTGTGATAATTCGAGTCCTCCTTGACTTTTCGTCAACCTGCTCTAGTCTGGGTACACTCGACTCTTGAAGTCTTCATACCTACTGGATCCGAACAAATGGAGAATTAGTTTTGATTTTTCACGTCATTTCAAAGATGACTTGGAAGAATCTTCTTCCACAGACTCGACATCACCCTCAATAATTTGTTGTATGGCTTGGGTTCAGAACCGCCCGTGGCGAGTTTACTCGTTCGCCCCTTGTTTCTGTTACTCAGCTGCGTCTGTAGAACGTACAGATTTGAATGGATCAAGGTCAGTTTGATTTTGGAGGAAACGAACGATGATCGCAATGCTAAGGATTCGCCATATCCAGGAAGTGCTGGCAGAACAGCGAATCATGCGGCGCAAATACCTGCAAAGGAATTGACAGGTCCCGATGGCTGAACGAGGAGTTCCATTTATAGTCATTCTCAGTCCATGGACTGCTCCCCAGGAATCCTCGCATGGGCTGAGAGGCGCTCACATGGAGCTCTGCTCAATACATGTGCGACGCTGAAGTCTTCCCATGTGTACTCTTTTTCTCTTTTGTATAAATGCTTGGCTATCTATCCAGCCTGTCTCCTGCAGACACCCCTCCAGGACCTCGGCGAGATGATGCTCACCGCCCTTTTAGCAGCGTCGCTCTCCATCTCTCTTGCAGATGCGGCGATTCCAAATGCCATGCTGCGCGGGAGTCCCGGTATCCCCCGCATTCCTGTCCCCGAAAGCTCGCTCACGAGCCCCAACGGGACTGCTCTACCACCTATTACGACCGTATACTACTTCGACCAACTGATCGATCACAACAATACAGAGCTTGGCACTTTCCAGCAACGATACTGGGCTGATTGGGAATTTTATGAAGCAGGTTCGTTCCTTTCTCCCGTCGAAAGTGGACACCTTATGGACGGATATACATTTTAGGCGGTCCTATCATAATTATGACTCCAGGCGAAACCGATGCCGATGGTACGTATGTTCCCTCCTAGGGCCCCGAGCCTCGTTTGGTGACCAATCATTCTTCCAGGCTACGAAGGTTACTTGACCAACACAACTATCAATGGACAGATCGCTCAGCAGCAACATGGAGCTGCTGTCCTGATCGAACACCGATTCTTCGGATACTCTAATCCGTATGACAACCTCACCTCACAGAGTCTGGAGCTCCTCACTATCGAACAAGCGATCGAGGACCTGGTTTACTTTGCGCAGAATGCTGACCTGCCATTCCCAGGCGGAGATAATGTTAAGCCCGACACTACTCCATGGGTCTTGGTTGGCGGGAGTTATTCCGGTGAGTAGCACAGCGATGTGAGATCACGGAAACGCTGAAACATAATGCCTGCAGGTGCTTTGACGAGTTGGACGATGGTCAAGCAAGTATTCGCTATAATAGATTTCAAATTATATACATACTAACGGATTCACATCGAACAGCCAACCGGGCATCTTCCATGCGGGGTATGCTTCCTCAGCTGTTGTGGAAGCTATAACGTGCGTGTTTGCTTTGTGTGCTATGTCCCGTTTTTGATCCTCCCCACTTGTGCGCAGCGACTATTACGGTTACTTTACGCCGATCCGGGAATATATGCCACAGAACTGTTCTTCCGACGTTGAAGCAGTCATTGCATACCTCGACCAGATCTATGCTGTGAATGACACGGGTGCCATCCAAACCCTGAAAGAAACGTTCGGACTCGGGGAGCTGTCCCATGTGGACGACTTTGCTGCTGCTCGTACGTGTTTCGTGGAGATGACGGTTGTACTGATGAAACGGTAACCGCAGTGCAATATAACCTGTTCGACTGGCAATCTTTGCAGCCCTTCGTCGGCGCAGGTTCTATGTTCTATGATTTTTGCGATGCTCTGGAAGTGAAGGACGGCGTCAACGCGCCTGCGACCGGCTGGGGTCTTGAGAACGCGATTTACTCGTGGGGATCATTTTGGAACACCACCTACTACGCATATGGTAAGTCGTTGCGAGTAATAAGTTGATCGGGACATAGACAAATTCTGACGTTACGTTGTGATGATCGCCAGTTTGCGGTACTACCGATGCGGAGTGAGTGCCTCAATTTGGATTACCAAACGCGTTCAGGCTGATCGTGACATGTCGGTGCCCGTAGGACGTGCCTCGGAACATACGATGCGAGCCAATCATACTGGACGAATGTGACGGTGAACAACGCGAACCGGTCGTGGTTCTGGATGGTCTGCAACCAGGTCGGGTATTACCAAGTCGGACCTCCTGAAGGTCAACCTGCTATCGTCAGCCGAATTCTGCAACCCATTTACGAGGAGGTGCGTCCGGTGCAAGACGATATCTGATCTTTGCCTGTTCTAATCCGCGTGGGACGGCCTGTTAGAGGCAATGCGTCAACATGTTCCCACAAAAGTTTACTTCGCCCCCGACGCCCTCCGTTGACGAGGTGGACAGCATGTACGCCGGATGGAATGTGAACGTGGATAGACTCTTCTTCGCTAACGGTCTTCGTGCGTGTCTCGGGCCGTGTGTTGTCTTCTAGGTCTGTACTGACGCTGTATACCTTTCCAGGCGACCCCTGGCGCGAGGCGACCGTTTCCGCGGACGGTCTGGACAAGGCCAACACGACCACGCAACCCATCTACATGGGCGATGGATTCCACTGTTCGGATCTGCTCATCCAGAGCGGCGATGTTGACGAGACGATCTACGCCGTTCAGATGGCCGGCCTGGAGTACATGAAAATGTGGCTCGCGTGATGCGCTTGGGCTGAGATGGGGAGAATGGCATATAGACGTAATTATATGTATATATTTACCGTTGAGTTCTTGGAGGTTTTCTTACTTCCCACTGCGAACCAGGTCGCGATCCAAAGGTCTGAGTGTTTGCCTAGATTGGCGTTAAAATTCAATGGTCATGGTCATGGTTATATTATCAGTATATCGGCACTCCAGCCTTGCCCTACTACTAGTGAATTGATATTCTGAACCATGTGAGTGTTCGCCAGCTTCACGAATTAGTCCATGATATCAACCTGCCGTCACGATCGAAGAATTCCAGTTCCGGTTATGGGAACGTAGATTTCTGAAGTTTGGCATCCTCGTATGGACGGGGCTGACCCGTACAACGTAGCCATCTTGTCAGCCCATATGTCGCACGAAAGCCTTTCCATGTGGGCTTCTCCAGGTCCTCCACGACTTCCTCTACGAAATGGTGCCTTCTATCTTGCTAGCGGCGTTGCTCTCTGTCCCTCTTGCGGATGCTGCGATTCCAAACGCCATGCTGCGCGGAAAGCCAGGTGTCCCCCGCATCCCTGTCCCCGAACGCGTTGGCATGAGCCCGAAAGAGGCGGCTTTGCTGCCACTCACGATCCCATACTTCTTTGACCAATTGATCGACCACAATAATCCCGATCTTGGCACCTTCGAGCAACGATTCTGGTTGAACTGGGAATTCTTTGAGCCAGGTTGGTTCCTTTCTTCTCCAAAGTAGACTCTTTTCGGATGGGGAATATATACAGGCGGTCCTATCGTTCTCATGACTCCCGGGGAGGTCAACGCCGACGGTATGTTTTATAACCATGCGTCATCCTCGACGTGATCATCTGGTATCTGTACAGGGTATGAGGGTTACCTGACCAACGCGACCATCAATGGGCAGATCGCTCAGCAGCAGCACGGAGCTACCGTCCTCCTCGAGCATCGGTTCTTCGGATATTCTAATCCGTATGACAACCTCAGCTCGCAGAGCCTGGAGCTCCTTACTGTCGAACAAGCGATCGAGGACCTGGTTTACTTTGCGCAGAATGCTGACCTGCCATTCCCCGGCGGAGATAATGTCAAGCCAGACACTACTCCATGGGTCTTGGTCGGCGGGAGTTATTCCGGTGAGTGGTACGTGGATCTGTCACGGTAGAAGTGCTATAACAAGCATTTGTAGGTGCTCTGACGAGTTGGACGATGGTCAAGTAAGCATCTCCCATGAGGAACTTGAAACTGCATGTAATGATAGACTGACCCCCGAACAGCAAGCCCCAAGTTTTCCGTGCAGGGTATGCTTCTTCAGCGGTCGTAGAGGCCATAGTGTGCGTGTTATCACATCGCGTTCCATTTTTGATCTTCTTACCTACAAATATGCATAGCGACTTTTATGGCTACTTCACGCCGATCCAGGATTACATGCCGCAGAACTGTTCTGCTGATGTTGAAGCTGTCATTGCTTACCTGGATCAGATCTATGCCAAGAATGATACGGATGCCATCAAAACATTGAAAGAAGCATTTGGACTTGGAAGTCTGTCGTACGTGGACGACTTTGCTGCCGCCCGTACGTCTTTTAGTTTGCCTTTTTTTCAAGACGAAGCTGATGCTTGCGGAATGGCGACTTGTAGTGCAATACAATTTATTTGACTGGCAAGCGCTACAGCCCAATTCCGGTCCAGGTTCCATGTTTCAACAGTTTTGCGATGCCCTGGAAGTCAAGGACGGTGTCAGCGCGTCGGCCATGGGCTGGGGTCTCGAGAACGCGATTCGCTCGTGGGGGTCGTTCTGGAATGATACTTACTACGCATATGGTAAGAGGTTCCTATTAGTCGATCCACAACGAGATGTTGACATGATCGCTCAGTATGTGGCACCACCGACGCGGAGTGAGAGTTCCATTCCCCGATCTTAGATCTAGATGCATGAGCGCGCGTCTAGATGTTCTGCTGAGCGCTAATACGAGGACAGGACCTGCCTCGGAACGTACGACGAGAGTCAACCTTACTGGACGGACGTGAAGGTGAACAACGCAAACCGGTCCTGGTCCTGGATGGTCTGCAACCAGCTCGGATTCTTTCAAGTCGGACCCCCGACGTCGGGCGACGGTAGTACTAGACCCACCATAGTGAGCCGAATCCTGCAACCCGTTTACAGCGAGGTAAGCTCAGCCAGGGATTGTGGCATGAAAGGAATTAACTCGTCCCGACGCTTGCTGATTCACCATTGCGTCCGAGTCAGAGACAATGCGTCAACATGTTTCCGCAGACGTTTTTCACGCCACCCGGGCCGTCGCCGCCGGCTGACGAGGTGAACAGGATGTACGCTGGGTGGGACGTTGACGTCGACAGACTCTTCTTTGCAAACGGTCTTCGTACGGCCGTATTTTATGTCCAAGTCTCGCACTCACGCTACTATATATTACAGGCGATCCCTGGCGCGAGGCGACTGTTTCTGCGGAGGGTCTCAGGGACAATGGCGGCAGCTCGACGACAACGACGACGCAGGTTACCTACGAGAGCGATGGGTTCCACTGTTCTGATCTGCTTGTCGAAAATGGCGTTGTGGACGAGACCGTCTACGCCGTTCAGACGGCAGCTCTGCAGAGCATGAAGAAGTGGCTTGCGTGATTGTATTTTCGTTCTTTTGGAAGTCGCTCGCTGGTATGTACGCGTAAATTATACCTATTTACTACTTACATGTGCAGTGGTACTGGGGTTGAGCAAAGTACATCATGTGAACGATCGTGACCTATGCCCTCCCATGTGGTGTTGGTATGACGATGGGAAGCTCATTGCCCCACTTCATCCCTCGTTCACTCCTGGAACCCGCCAGCACTGCGCACCGCCTCTACCAATCTCTGATACTCGCGCAACAGCTCGCCCACTTCTGACACCCGAATGTCCTGTTCCGTGCACTCCACGAAGCGGCGATTTGGAAGGGGTATTATACTGCCCGACAACGTCGTTGTCGTTGTCGCCCTGTGCGCGTCACGGTCTCCGGCGCCTTGCACCACCCGCCTCGACATCCCCGCCATCCCGTGCGTCAACCGATCCGTCAAGTCCGTCAGCCGTTTCCGTGGAGTCCGAGTCGATGCCGACACCGGTGCAGTCCCGGTCACGGAGGCAGACGACGGCGACCGCGTACCGCCCATCCGTCCCTTCCGGGGTCGCCCACCACTCAACATGCTCTCAAAACTCTTGATGCTCCGCGTATCGTGCACCTCCTCCTCCTCCTCCACTTCTTCATCCTCTTCATCCTCTTCCTCCCCATTCTCTTCCTGCCCGTCCTTGGCAGTGCCGTCATCCCCCTCCACCACGTCTCCCTCCTCTTCCCCGCTTTCTCCCTCCCCACTCCCCTCCTCATCCTTGTCCACCGCATCCACCACCTCCTCCTCGCCATACCCCTCCCCATCATACCCGCTCCGATGCGACCTCAACGACGCAGGCCGCGACGCCGCCGTCACCTCGACAAGCTCCCTTTGCCCGACTTCCTCGGGGTGATTCTGGCTCCGCCCACGATTAGACGACAACGACGAGGAACCCCCACCCCCGGGTAACGCCGCCGTCAGACCCGCGATCGAGAACCCGGTGTCCCGCCGGAGGAGTCCGAAATTGGGCCGGACGCTCTCTCCAGAACCTGAGCCAGAACCCGAGGTTGTGGATGCGCCGGCGACAGTCGACCCCTGCTCAACACTCATCCCACGTGCGAGTCCTCCAGAGGCCGCCGCCGCAGTCGCCGACTGATTCTGATTCTGAACCTGAGCCTGACCCGGCAAAAACGCGCGTAGGACGCCAAATGACGTGTCGACGACACCCAAGATGACCTTGTTGGCCGACCCGGCGAAGCCGTCAATTCCCTGCCCGACACGCCCGCGCAAGTCGGCCGGAAAAGCTGCTGTCGCCACCGCCGTGCCAGCTCCAGCCGAGATTGGCGTTTCGGAAGATCGCGCAATCGCGATCGGAATGGGCGTCAGGTCGGCCGTGCTGTCGTTCGAGACCGTGAGTGAGCAATGGGCGTTGCGACGAGAATATTTACCTGAGCACCTTCTCGCTCTCTCCTCCTAGCCCGAGCGCACCGAGGTCGACGTTTTCGAGAAACTCGGCGACCGCCATAAGGTTGATGAGGCAATAGCTCTCTTCGCCGCCAAAGCACTGGTTGCGGAAACGTTGTGTGAAGAGGAGATGTGATACCAGTTTGGAGGGGTTCGCTTTGACGACGGAAAATATGAGGATGGGGAGGAGGACGTCTCCAGAGACGGGCGAGGACTCGGAAGGTGGTGCGGATTCGGGAGAGGGCAGTGAGATGGGGGATAGTTGGTCGGGAGAGGTGCAGAGCTGTACCGTAGGCATCAATGGACTTTGCGTGTCTATTGGGTCCTGTTTTAAGAGAACGGGCGTAGCAGCAGGGTCAGAAGGACGCCTCATTGGATTCTCGCCATCGTCCTCTCGGCTTTTCAGACGAATGGGCGGGATCTTGGAGAGGCCCTCTGTATGACATTAGCATCGAGCCGTGCAAAACGATGACAAACACACTGACCGACGACGAGCTTGTGTGCAGACACCAACACGGCCACCTTTTCACGGGGGGAGCGAGCGGTAAGGTCCAACTGAGCCAGCGCTACGACGCGAGGTAAAAAGACAAGTGACTGGACGAACGAAACCCAACGTACTTTGCCCACACGTACGGACGATGGCATCCACTTCTGCGTGGTTCGCATGGCTGACGTCGATGTCGAGATGCTCCAAACCTAGATCCAACATGTTCAACGCAGCCACTCGACTCGAAAGTGCTTCGTTGTGTGATGCGTCGTCCGAAGTCGAGGGCAGGAATAGTCTTGTGATTGTGTCAGCGGGGGGACGCAATCAATGGAGATGCATAGAACACTTACCGGTCATAGAGGAGCATACACAGCGTCGACTCGATCGTCTCGAGGACATTGCGTATATGCGCCTCGTTCATCCGCTCCTCCTCTTCCCCGACCTGTTCCGCACCCGGCTCCTGTGAACCACTCGCATCCCCTCCGTCCACCCCGCGCTTCCGCGCACCACGCCTTAGCTCATTCTCGACCGCGGTATAAAACGCCTGAAACCTTTCCGCGAGCTCCTCGGGATTATCAAGGGCTCCATTGACCGCATATACGACCCTGTTCGGGTTTCCGCCGATGTCTTGGAGTTTCTTCTTTCCCGCGGGGAGCTTAACGAAGGGGAAGTATGCGAGTGCGAAGGCGTGTACGCGCTCGACGAGCCATGGGGGGTGATCTGCAAGGGCAATGGCGATTTCACTTTTGAGCCCGTTGATGATGGCGGTTGCAATGTCGGATCTGTTGAGGGGTGTGTCGATGACGAAGGCGGTGATGTCAAGGGAGGGTTCGGGTTCGACGGAGGGGGATGGGGTGGTTGGTGCCTGGGTGGGAGGAAGTGGAGGGGGTGGTGTGGAGGGTCTCTGGCCAAAGAGGGATACGAAATGCATGGGGAGTCGAGCAGATGAGCTGCGTGTTGTGCCAGGGCGAGGAGGAAGGGGCGGTTTAGTCGCTCGAGAGGGGAGAGGAAGAGCAGCGGTGAACGAAGAGACAGCAAACGAAGGATAAGACGACTGTGGGGGATAAACGGGCAGAGGGGGAAGTGCATCGAGCGAGGTGGAGCGTGTCAAGATGGCTTGGAATGACTTGGTAGAGCGATGTAACGTGGATCTAAAGGTGAGCGAGCCACTGCGAAGGTAATCAGCGATGCGAGACGGTGAGCTGAGACGAAGACGAACTTGGTGAGATGGCCACGCAGACCGGAGAGGGTGACGACGGCGGTGTTGTCTTTCGAGGCGAGGTCGCAGAAGACAATGTGGTCCTGGACGAATTCGTGTGTGATCGCGTCGTTGGGCGAGCTTGGTTCGGTGGGAAGGAGCAGCGTCGCCTGTGGGACGGTGAGGAGGAGCTCGAGCTCGACGACGACGAGAAAGAACTCACCCTCGACTTTGTGAGCGCGTTCCAAACATCGGTCCATTCGTCAGAAGTGTCACCCTCGTACGAGATCTTTTCGAGGATGGCCCATCCGATCGAGTTCGCTTCGAGTCCGATGTTCTGCGCGGCAGCCTTGAGGTTGGCAAGCGGTGGTTTCGAAGGTGCACTACTCTGCGACGGTGGCGGAGATACCACAGCCTGGACGGTGGGGCCTGTCGTCGTTGGTCGCTGTCGGGGTGTGTATGGGACATACTTGGCGTTGGAGGAGCTGTCACCGAGGAGGGGGTGCACCGCGAGAGCTTCGCGTGAGGGCGTGCGGACAATGCTCGCGCCCTGGGCTCTCCCGATGGACGTCGACGGAAAAAGACTGTCACGGTTGGTCGTCATCGTCGGTGACAACGCGGAGGTGGCATGGCCACTGCCACGCCATCATCACTTGCCATCATCACCATCACCATCATCACCATCGTCACTGGCACTGGCATGGCCTCTGCCCGTCTCCGCAAACCAGATGATGCTCACAAAGGAAAGAACGGATTCCTCGAGGCTGGCGACCACGCCGTCGACAAGGACAATTCAGACGATGTCACCCTCAGAAACGTCCGACTAGCCAACTACGTCCTCACCAACAAAGGATCTTATCTTCCATCGTGCGTCCTCGCATTCTCCCTCATGCTCAGTCATCCCCCACGTACCGTCTAGACCCGACGCGTTACGGAAGCTCGGCGAGGCCAAGTCACCACTTGTCGAGACCGTCGACAGCCTCACCGAGAAGATCAACGCTCTCAAGAAACAACACGCAAAGGACCTGGATGCCCTGTTTAAATTCCAGCTCTCGGAATACCACCAGGAGTTGATCGACCATCGAATCTGCCACGACGACTCGGTGTACATGGACATCGACGAAGCATATCCCGACCAGGTCGAGTTCAAAAAGGCACTCGAGGTAAGCTTGCGGCGACCGTTACAGTGCACATCGTTCACCTGCGCCTAGGATCTCGATGCGCGGGTACTCAAGATGGACCGTCTGAAGCGCGACATGGATGACGCAGTCTCGACCCTCCGATACATTTACGTCAAGAACCTACTACAACTGACCTCGAGACGGAAGGTGCTCAAATCACAGGACAAGGCAACTCAGAAGAAACGCGATGCTTGGTTCCCACAATCGATGCTACAGTACCAGCAGATCACGGAGCGAGACGTCCAGCTACGCGTGGCGCGGTTCCTGACAAGCACCACGACAGAGCAGGAAAAGATGATGGACGAGTACGGATGGCCATACCGGGCTGTGCAACCACTGCTGTCTGCCTACAAAACCAATGTACGTCGAACGTCGCTTGGTGGTGGAAGACGTGTCTCTGAATCATCGCCCGTCGCTTGCGTAGTCGTCATTCAAGAGCGAGGTGAACGGTGCGCTCAGTGGGTTGATTGTGTCGGATCCGCGGCGGAGGATGACCTTGAAGGTTCCCGAAGATGCGCCCGTGTTTAAACGGTTTTCGCCCGTATCATGATGGTGTGAATAACAAAGTCCGAGTGATTGATCTGCACATCATAAATTGTAATTAAATACCTGTGCTCGACACCGCCAACGTCCGAGTCTGAGACCGCCCCGCCGCCGGGGCTGTTCGACTTCGAGCCAAACTATCTACAGCGAGTCTTTCCTGTATAAATAAATACTGTCCTGCATGAACTCTCCATCATGCTCATCCACTCAGCTCCCATCGCAATGGCAAGACCTGCTGGTACAGGATCATCTTATCCTTGTTCCACCCGACAATCCATCACCCCTCCCGTAAGCCATCTTCGTAGCCATCGCATCCGTCGTTGACACCCTCCTAGTCCCACGTAGATGTCCCCACGATCGTGCACAATCTCATCCGCGACATGCAAGCCCTCGAAGCCGCCCTCTACCGCTGGGGTTCCGCACAAGCAACACCCGACGACGTCTCCAATTGCTACGTCCAATTCGGCGTCGAATTCAACGCCGTCGTGCAAGCCTTTCAGGGATACGATATTCCAACGAGGTGCGTACAGACTCGGTGAGGATGCCCCGTCTTCTTACTGATCCGATCCGATGTGGTATCATGATGTTGCGTGCGCATCAGCGATCTGCATGCGATACCAGCCCAACTCCGGTTAGCACTGGAAGATTGTCTGGGCGAAGAACCTTCGCCGGTCGCGCTCGATCGATATCTACCAGACATACGCAGGCTTCTAAGCGAGCTCCTCCTCGGTCTACGGGCAAAGCAGCCCGCATGGCGGAACGCCATCGCCGCTCGTCCGCCCACTGCGGCGTCGAACAGATCATACAGCCCTGGCGCTGGTACCCATCCATCCTCCTCTGGCTCTTTCCCATGACTCGCCGTTCCCCGCCGTCAAGTACCGCGTTCGAGACGCGGATGCCGACTTACATATCTATGTATTTATTTCGTTTCCTTCTTGCTCGTCCATTGATTATCTGGACTGGTAGTATGGCCCTTGATGTTATCACGAAAATACAGTCACGACACTTTATCCCCGTAGCAGTACGCCCCCATAATTCCGAGTATCTGGTCTCCTCCGTCTCGTAACGAGTCATTAGTTCCGTTTTGAATGTAGATTGCCATCCGAGAACGCGAGACTGATCACGGCTATAATATTGTGACACCAAGACACTCATTCCGTACCGTCACGTTTTGTCGAATACCAGACAAGCTTCGAAGTGGGTCGGACTGAGATGGAGTGAGGCACGAGCGGAGTCACAGTGCAATGTCTTCGGACAAGTGACATAAGCGAGAGGCACCGCATTCTCTTTTGCCTCCACCACGTCGCTCGTCCGCCTTGCAGCGCGCATCTTCGCGCATTTCAGCACCCACCCACCACACCCTGCCTCCATTTCCATTCCAGCTTTCTTGCAGCTCACTCCCCTGGGTCTGGAGTGTGCAATCCCAACTGCCAGGTACATGTGTCTGCAAGGTGTTCCCACCCACCCTCGCAGCTCACACCATACCCAGCAGGTTGGGATTCCACCCCGGGCCGAAGAGCGCTTCGCGCCCTTGCCCATCCTCTCCCCTCTGCCTCTTTCTCTTCCCTCTCCTCCCTCTCCTCGTAGCACATAGAGCGATGTCCAAAGACAAGTCCACTCTGCCAATCTGATATCTTCGAGTCGCGCCTTTCCATTGGCTATGTCAGGGGATTGATGATTTAAGATATGCAAGTTACGAGAAACCTCAAATTCCGCCAGGCCCGTTATGATGTTCATGCTCAATGCCCACTAGTGACTCGTATTAGTCAACTCTCTCCACCTTGGACTCGGACTCCGAACCTGTTCAAGATAAGTGTCGCTACCAGCAGTTCTGTTCGGTTTGCCACAATGTTTACAGGATTAGAACGACTCGGACTTCAAGCCTTGTGCCTATCCATGCTGTAACTTGAACGTTTTCAGTCTGAATGTTATTCAACATTCATTGCCGGCATCAGACAAATAACTTCCAGCTCGCCGCCTGGGAAGTCTAGATGCCGGGGTAAGAAAAATTTCGCGCACTCATTTCTGCTGTCTCTCACTCGTGACTCGACAGGTACAACCCAACCTTATTCATTGCCGAACATTAGATGCATAACTTCCAACTGGGGCAGTCTTGATAAAAGGGTATGTACGAAATGGCGCAATCATTCGTCTTGTCTCTCACTCCACAATACGTATTATCGAGTAACACGATAGTCACGACTCACGAGGCCGTTTGGGGTTTGCGGTCGAAAGGATCTCAATAAACCCTGACGAACTCCGTCTGGAACGAAGGTCGGTCGTGGTTACGCAACTTCCGAACTCATAAGACGTATAACAAGTTACAGCTGGGGCAGTCTAGATAAAAAAGGTAAGAAATCATTTCTCCTGTCTCTCACTCGGCAATACGTATTATCGAAGAAAATTATTGCCATTCGGTTCGCTTGCAGATCGAAGCCTGTTTACATGTGCGCATGATCTTAACGTGGTAAGTAACATCCGCAGCGTTGCATTCCCCGCATTCCCTGTAGTCTTGACAGGATATTGTTCTAGATCTCATCCGTCTGTCGCAAAATTTATTTCGCTTCAACCAGGCGGTTGCTAGGACGAACAGTAATATGCTAGAAGATTTGTAACCCCTGCGGCGCTGCAAACTGGTTACGCAACATTCATGCTGCCAAAGCTGCCGAACTATCGGATCGAATGACTTCCAGTTCGCCGGGCAGTCTAGCTAAAGAGGTAAGAAATGGCGTAACCATTCCTCACGTCTCTCACTCTTCAGGGTACATTGAATTCAGTCAAACCTGATGGACTCCGTCTGGAACGAACGTCGGTGTCAGATCAGTGGCGCAATCCAGCGTCACTAAGCTGGCCATTGGGAACAGGATAAAAGGACCGTGGGTCTACCTGTATCGACCTCAGCAAAAATCTGCTTTTTCTCGTAAGTGAGTCTCAGCCTTCCCTCAGTCCACTTGCCGCACTCTTCGCTTACTACTCATTCCGCCTTCAGCTCTTGAATTACTCTTTGATTGCGCTCATCCTTACTACGTTTCTATTCTCCCGAAAATAAACAAGGTGAGTACGATCCTGTGTGATCCTGAAGAGCGTCGTATATTGATGGTAGAAGACATATATAGCATCATGCCCATTTTCCGCAACCACACAACCTCTGTGCTCCGCATCGGTGTCACGGATGTGGAGGGCCCTGGAAACTACCAATTCGTCGACATTGCCATTGGTAATCTTCAGGGTTGGATCCGCATCGTCCCGGAGGTCGCCTTCATTGAGAGGCTGAACATCCCCGGCCAGCCGCAGGGACAGGCGGAGGTAAGGGTTGTTGACCCTAACGGCGAATACATCATCAATTGAGTTGTGCAATCATGTATTTGCGAGAATCATACTAAAGGGTAGCTAGTAGTATCGAGTGGTTGTTTTTATGTTGTATGAAGTTGTATACTAGCACTGTCTAGCAGAAATGTGAAAATTGTATCATCTGTGTTCGAAAGTTCTGTGAGACGCTAGCTTTGGACTTTCCAGCATATTCAAAACTAAGTATGCTTGCAAATTCACATACATGTCATACCCACGTTCACCTTTGTTTGACGCAAGAACGCGATATGTACAGGCCATCGCGCCGACCGACAACACCACAACACAAAAACGCGACGCGACGATCGATAATAATCGATGACGCACGGACCGACGTGACGCGTCACAATGACGACAGTGGCCTTTCTCCACGTTACCCCCCTTGCCACCCTCGCCGATCATCGATCATAGAGGACGCGCCTGCTTCCAACATCGGATTGATGGTTCCCGAAGATGCCGCGCCCGTGGTTTTCGCCCGTACCATGATGGCGATCAAGTAAAAGAAGAAACTCGTGATAGTTGCTTAGTCACACATGTGCTCGAGGTCGCACCGTCGCAATAACCTGCTGGTACAGGATATCACCGGACAGTCCACCGCCCCTCCCGTGAGCGCGTAAGCACCACATCACATCCGCTTTTGACCTCCTCTTAGTCCCACGTAGACGTCCTGACAATCGTGCACAACCTCATCCGCGACATGCAAACTTTCAAAGCCGCCCTAGCAATACCCGACGACGTCTTGGACCAATCGCTACGTCCAATTAGGCGTCCAATTAAACGTCGTCGTGCAATCCTTCCCGAGCCAGGGATACGTCATTCCAACGAATTGCGTATAAACGAGTCAGTGAGGACTGCCCCGTCCTCTTACTGATCCGATCCGTTGTGGTATGTTGCATGCGCACGTCCGTGTGCTTGCAGCGATCTGCACGCGATACCAGCCCAACTCCGGTTGGCACTGGAAGATTGTCTGGGCGAAGAACCTTCGCCGGTCGCGCGCGATCGATATCTACCAGACGTACGCAGGCTTCTAAGCGAGCTCCTCCTCGGTCTATGGGCAAAGCAGCCCGCATGGCGGAATGCCATCGCTGCTCGTCCGTCCACCGCGGCGTCGAACAGAACGTACGGCCCTGGCTGGTACCCATCCGTCTTCCTCTGGTTCTTTCCCATGACTCGCCATTCCCTGCCGTCAAGTACCGCGTTTGAGACGCGGATGCCGACTTACATATCTATGTATTTATTTGGTTTCCTTCTTTTTCATCCATTGATTATCTGGACTGATATGGCCCTTGATGTTATCACGAAAATACAATGACTCACGACGCTTTATCCCCCCGTAACATTCCGCCCCATAATTTCGAGTATCTGCGTCTCCTCATTCTCGTAACGAGTCATCAGTTTCGTGCTAATATATTTGAATATAGACCGCCATCCGAGAACGTGAAACTGATCACGGCTATAATATTGTTATAGCAAGACACTCATTCCGTACCGTCACGTTTTGTCGAATACATACCAGAAAAGTATGTCAGGGAATCGCTGATCTAAGATATGCAAGTTACAAGCAACCTCAAATTCTGGCAGGCCCGTCGTGATATCATGTCCAATGCCCACTAGTCATAGTCAACTCTCTCCACCTTGGACTCGGACTCAGGACCTGTTCATGATAACTTGAAGTGTCGCTGCCAGCTGCTAGCTCTGTTCGGCTTGACACAGCGACTTGGAAAAGATATTATTATGATGCATGTTCACAGGATCAGAACGACTTCAAGCCTTGTGCCTATTCATGCTGTAACTTGAACGTTCTTCAAGTTCAGAATGTTACGCAACATTCATTGCCGGCCCATCAGACAAATAACTTCCAGCTCGCCGCCCGGGAAGTCTAGATACCGGGGTAAGAAAATTTCTGCGCACTCATTTCTGCTGTCTCTCACTCGTGACTCGACAGATACGGCACAACCATAACTTCCAACTGGGGCAATCTTGATAAAAGGGTACGAAATGGCGGAATCATCCGTCTTGTCTCTCATTCGGCAATACGTATTATCGAAGAAAAGGAGTAACACAGTTGTCATGAGGCCGTTTGGGGTTTGCAGCGGTCGAAAGAACCCTGACTGACTCCGTCTGCAACGAAGGTCGGTCGTGGTTACGTCACTTCCGAACTCATAAGACGTACAGCAGTTACAGTTCTCTGGGGCAGTCTAGATAAAAGAGGTAAGAAATCATTTCTCCTGTATCTCACTCGACAATACGTATTATCGAAGAAAATTGTTGCCATTCGGTTCGCTTGCAGATCGAAGCCTGTTTACATGTGCGCATGATCTTAACGTGGTAAGTAACATCCGCAGCGTTGCATTCCCCGCATTCCCTGTAGTCTTGACAGCATATTGTTCTAGATCTCATCCGTCTGTCGCATTTATTTCGCTTCAACCAGGCGGTTGCAGGGGCCTAGAAGATTGGTATCCCCTGCGACGTACACCCCTTTCCTGTAAACTGGTTACGCAACATTCATCCCAGTGCCAAAGCTGCCGAACTATCGGATCGAGTGACTTCCAGTTCGCCGGGCAGTCTAGCTAAAGAGGTAAGAAATGGCGTAACCATTCCTCACGTCTCTCACTCTTCAGGATACATTGAATTCAGTCAACCCTGATGGACTCCGTCTGGAACAAAGGTCGGTCAGATGGCGCAATCCAGCGTTACTAAGCTGGCCATTGGGAACAGGATAAAAGGACCACGGGTCTACCTGTATCGACCTCAGCAAACATCTCTCTTCGCTCTTGAGTGAGTCTCATTCCTCAGTCCACTTGCCTTGGCACGCTTCGGTGCTGACTCGTTCCGTGTTCAGCTCTTGAATTACTCTTTGATTGCGCTCATCCTTACTACGTTTCTATTCTCACGAAAATAAACAAGGTGAGTACGATCCTGTGTGAAGAGCGTCGTATATTGATGGCAGAAAATATAGTATCATGCCCGGTTTCCAAAACAACTCACCCTTTATAATCCGCGTCCGTGTCACGGTTACGCAGGGCCCTGGAGACGTCCAATTCTTCCCAATTCCCCCTGGTGGTTTTGAGAATTGGGTCCGCAACGGCACGGAGGTCGCCTTCATTGAGAGGCTGAACAACCCCGGCCAGCCGCAGGGGCAGGCGGAGGTACTGGTTGTGGACCCTAACGGTGTATACAACATCATTTGAGTTGTGCAACCATGTGTTCGCAAGAATCATACTAAAGGGTAGTAGTATCGAGCCGTATGTGTTGTGTTGTATGAAGTTGTATACTAGCAGAAATGTGAAAGTCGTATCATCTGTGTTCGAAAGTTCTGTGAGACGCTATAGCTTTGGACATTCCGGCATATCAAAAGTAAGCACGGCTTACAAATTCACATGCATGTCATACCCACGTTCACCTTTGTTTGACGCAAGAATGCGATACAGGCCATCGCGCCGACCGACAACACCACGACACAAAAACGCGACGTGATGATGACGTACGGACCGACGCGACGCGTCACAATGATGACGACAGCGAGAGGCATTTCTCCACATTGCCCACATTGCCCACCCTCGCCGATCATCGATCATAGAGCACGGCGCACGACGACCCGCACCCTTTCCAGCTGGCTTCAGCAATGCAGTTTTCAGGGCTCCAGTTTGTGATTGGGAAGTGCACGACGGACAGACGAACAAAATCGCGTCCAAGTTTTACGAGAATTTGGTGGATGGGTCTGATCACCTTGATCACACCCGAGCGGCGTTGGCGCTCCAAGAGACGATGAATTCATATGCTGGCAGTGTTCTACTTGATCAGCGGATTCTGTATGTACATATAGGCGCAGGCTACTTCCTAGCGGATCATCTTATCGTTTTATGGTTGCCTCACATTTGCTACGTCTCTTCGCCTATATTCATCGTCGAAGGTGTTATTTGTTTAGACGACTACTGTGTTGAGCAATATGACGACCAGTGATCGTCTGCGGTGGTGCCAACGGGAAAGGAGAGGGGGTGACGTCGTTTATGGAATCGGAACTCGGTTTCGACGAGAGGACGTCGGTAAAGACGGCAGCGTTTGAAACGCGAAGGTCCCTTGCTGATGCAGGCACATGTGAGGATCGTAGGCATAATCGGTTGTAGAGTTGATAAGATTCATAGCTGGACGGGAATGAAGAAAACGAAACGGTTGATCAACAGGGACAACGCACCTCGAAGGAGGTAGAGAACGGTCCAGTCACGCGTATGGCAGTACTGTACAGCCTGAAGTAGGAAGACGCTTTTCCCGCATCCTGTAGAATCGGGTGAGGGAGAATTAGGACGATGAATGGAAAGAGAATGTGTACAACTTACTAAAAACAACTCGATGGTTGGTACTAGACGCCTGACTGGCGACGTCGAGTCTATTTACGACATCGATAGTGATGCCGCGCACTAGTACGAAATAGGGAGCTGAAAGAATCCGGAACTGAAGGGAGAGCATCATATTGTTGCTATATTAGATATTGACGATACAAACTGACCTCGACTAATAGATTCCTTGGAAGACTGAATATGCGGAAGGGATTCTTATCATCGTCAGGGATTTGAGTACTTGCGAAACGACTGCAGGCGTGATTGTTTCAAATGAGTTAAATGTAGAAGCGTATCACCAAAGGGAAAAACCTTCCTACCGGATCGAAGGGCTGGAGTGTGAGCCGACTGAGATGGTTAAAAATAGGATGGGTTAATTGTGAGGTCGGGATTGGAAGAGAAGCCTATAAACCGGTCAGAGAATGACAGCGTAGCGAGATGAAGGTCATACCGTGCCCCTCCTCCGACTCCGCGCTGTGGACTATTCGCCGGGACAACCATATTTGGTGCGCCTTCGCAGTCCCGATGCCTGGCTTGCGCAAACCAGATGGGGCTGTACATATATCACGAGTCACATGGAGGTCACGGGGCTGGTCTGCATGAGAGACCGACGCGCCTGCTTGCAACCTCGGACTAATGCCTATTGAAACTGGGCTAGCTGCAGCTGGACTGGTCAATTTTTGGACGTTGAACTTGAAGAATCGGAAAATGCGCCCGGGTTTACATAAACGGGTTTTGCCCGGATCATCCTCGTCACCGAGCTTGCAAGGTCACTAACAGTAGTCGTCACTTGCCAACCGCGAAGTCAGTGATGCAGATTCAAAATAAGGACAAATAAATATGTGGGATTCGTGACCTCAGATTAGTAAATTAGGCAGTTTTACGTAATTAGGATTCATGCTTTGCAACTTGCGGCCGGACTCGTTTCCTTCCTTTTCGTCCTTTCATTATCTGGACGCTGCGGCCCCAAGTTGATGTTATCACAAAAAAAACAGTCACGACGCTCTATGATACCCCGTAGCAGGATGTAACAGTATGCCCCATCATCCCGAGTATCTGCGTCTCCGTCTCGTACTAACGAGTAATCATTTGGGTGCTAATGTAGACTGCCATCCGAGAACGCGAGACTGTGATCACGGCGACTTATTATTACACCAAGATACTCATCCCGTACCTTCACGTTTTGTCGAATACCAGACAAGCTTCACGCTGACTCTTCCAATCTGATATCTCAGAGTCGCGCCTTTCCATTCCGGGCTATGTCAGGGGATCGGTGATCTAAGATATGCAAGTTACGGGCAACCTCAAATTCTGGCCCGTTATGATATCATGCTCAATGCCCACTAGTCCGAGTCGCCGTCAACTCCCTCCACCTTGGACTCGGACTCCTGGAAGACCTGTTCATGATAAGCGTCGCTGCCAGCTGCTGAGCCGCTCTGTTCGGTTTGACACAGCAACTTGCAAAACATAATGCATGTTTGCAGGATCAGAACAACTTCAAACTTTGTGCCTATCCATGCTGTAACTTGGACGTTTTTCAGAATGTTACGCAACATTCATTTCCGAGCTGATCAGACAAATAACTTCCAGCTCGCCGCCTGGAAGTCTAGGTACCGGGGTAAGAAAATTTTGGCGCACTCATCTCTCCTGTCTCTCACTCGTGACTGGACAGATATGTACAACGCAATCTCATCCATTGTCGAACATTAGATGCATAACTTCCAACTGGGGCAGTCTCGATAAAAGGGTACGAAATGGCGGAATCATTTGTCCTGTCTCTCGACAATACGTATTATCGAAGAAAAGAAGTTACACAATAGTCACGAGGCCGTCTGGGGTTTGCAGCGGTCGAAAGGATCTCAAACAACCCTGACGGACTCCGTCTGGAACGAAGGTCGGTTCAGTGGTTACGCAACTTCCGAAATCATAAGACGTATAACTTACAGTTCTCTGGGGCTGTCCAGATGAAAGAGGTAAGAAATCATTTCTCCTGTCTCACTCGACAATACGTATTATCGAAGAAAAGGAGTAAGGGAATTATTGCCATTCGGTTCGCTTGCAGATCGAAGCCTGTTTACATGTGCGCATGATCTTAACGTGGTAAGTAACATCCGCAGCGTTGCATTCCCCGCATTCCCTGTAGTCTTGACAGGATATTGTTCTAGATCTCATCCGTCTGTCGCAAAATTTATTTCGCTTCAACCAGGCGGTTGCTGGGGCATGAACAGTAATATGCTAGAAGATTTGTAACCCCTGCGGCGCTGCAAACTGGTTACGCAACATTCATCCTGCCAAAGCTGCCGAACTATCGGATCGAATGACTTCCAGTTCGCCGGGCAGTCTAGCTAAAGAGGTAAGAAATGGCGTAACCATTCCTCGCGTCTCTCACTCTTCAGGATACATTGAATTCAGTCAACCCTGATGGACTCCGTCTGGAACAAAGGTCGGTCAGATGGCGCAATCCAGCGTTACTAAGCTGGCCATTGGGAACAGGAT
>JBBPOK010000359.1:0-31098 GCA_038091415.1 Leccinum variicolor
GCACATGTATCAGTAGTATAAATACTTGAATGCAACAACTGAACAAGTCAGTCTTGTTCTGGTTGGATTCCCTCCATCCTACACATTCCCCCTCCCAGTCTCTGTCCCCTTGTTGAGGTGCCATAGTTCTTATTGGATTGAGGTTGCCTTCATAAGAACAAGACTTTTCTACTATCCCACCTCTTCGTCACCAAGTCATCGTGACAAACACTTTACATCTATCGCTGTGTCATAGTTGGATCCCAGACTTAAGGGAGAACCCTTGAGCAGGTAACCCTCAGGTGATTACGAACACCTTGCAAATTGTATCGCAGGACTGTACATCCCACAAACTTGTTCGCTTTGCGAAGGCTACGACCTCATTCGAGAGGACACGCTTCGCCGCGAGTAATAGTATCAATCCCTACCCTGTGCATAGTGGGCCAGCACACGCTTTCGAACGAGTGTAATTGTTATCGACGTTGCACGTGATATAATCTAAACGATCCGTTGGTATTACCTACCAATCCACTTGACGGGAAACAGATATTGCCTGCGTGCACCATCCTCCACCAGAAAGTCGTCCTCGTGAGACAACCCGTCGAAGAAGATTTTCTTTACAGATCTGAGTGAAGTGACTCTTCGTGAGATCCTCCTCGTTATATGAGCATCAACCTCATAATCCTCGTCAGCTCCTTCACCTTCCTCTATTGCTTCACCGTCATCGCATACCTCTTCTACCATCTATCGAACCAAGAAGAAGGATATCACCTTGAATTGATCTTAGCGGGAAAAGAGTTCAAACTTAGTTTCCTCAGTCCCGACTATCAGCATCCTACTGAACCCGATCCATACGACGTGAAAACTCAGTGGTCAGACGGACCTGAGTGGGAATCATACAGAGCAGCCCCCGAAGCAGTTCAACTTCCTAACACCGAAGAACTCGCCGCTCTCCACGAAGCACAAGATCAACTCTTCGTAAATCATCTCGAGGAACAAGGACTTCTCAATTGGCCTATTTAGTACCTTCGAGTACTAAAAGAAAATCGCCCAGCATTCCCATCACCTTTCATAATTGCTCTCTCGCTGTGTGAGAAACTGTCCCCGTCCCTTGACTCCCAGAAGAAGAACTAGAGGACTCCAACGACGATCACCCAATACACGCCTATGCCTTCGAACAAGTCGGTGATTGGCCTTTTTGGTTACTCGAAGAGTTCTATCAAACCCTCGACGGAAGCTTTATCCCCTTCCTAACTGATAACACCTGTCTCTATGAGTCTCGTATCGAATTTAACATCAGAGACCATGTCGGGCGACGGATATGATTCAATGGACGCAACAACGTCCTTCAACCCAATATGGCAAACGGGCTCAAGATCGAACAGAGGAGACCCACAGCCCCAAACCCAGTCCTCCGAAGAACCCGACACTCGTCTCGTATTGCTCTACAAAACAATCGACGAGATGCAAGAGAAAACCAGGCTCCTGGAGGTAGAACTCCAGAAGGCCAAAGATCACACCCATTGAAGGGGCCCACAACCGTCTCGACCAAGACCCCCCCGCACTGTTGAACCCATACGCGGGCCTTTCTCCCGAAATAGCAGCTTTGATGGCCCGTATCCAGATTCCATCCACCGCCGCCTTGAAGAAACGTGTGGAGGTTGTCCCTGATCCCGGCCACTTTGATGGAACATATAGTCGCTTCGACGAATGGTGGACAAAAATGTCTACCTGGATCGATAACAATCCCGAGACGTTCACTGATGGGAAGAAAGCGGGGTTAGCTGTGTTCGCTCGAATAGGTGATACCGGGAAAAAAGATAAAAATGGAGCAGGTGCTTGGGCCAGAAATGAGCTCAAGAAAAGAAGAGATCACTCCGTCGAGCAATGGCCCAATCCCGACCAACTTGAACAGCTCATGAATAGTCGCTTCCGACTCGGAATTGGCAATGAAAAGGACATTGCCATCCACAAACTCATGGATAAAAAGCAAGGATCCAAAGAGCGGACTCAGGTCTTCATGACCAATTGGCTCGCGCTCTACGACCAAGCCGGATGCGACGAGATGATGGAGATTGCTCTGCTCGAAAGGAATACACGACAAGACATCATACGTCACATGTTCCTACAAGGAGAACGACCTGCAAGGATCGCCGATTACGTTACGGCTATCCAAAAATACGCCAATGCCATCGAAGCTTTTGAGAGTCGCTCCTCGTTCCCTCGACGTGATCCTAACGCTATGGACATTGATGCCATGGAAACCGCCACCGAGGTGCGAAAGACGGCTCTCGGCTGTTACAATTGCAGAGAAGATGGCCATCGAGCCAAAGAGTGTAAGAAGGCATCTACACAGTGCAAAGATTGTGGATTCTCACGCGGTGGACATAGGAAGGAATGTCCCAAATACAAAGCAAAAAAGGTTAGAACCACAGAGACAACTGCGCCAACAAACCCTAAACCCAATTGGGACACAGCCATCAAAGGAATGGACTTAGAGGCCACTAGGGCCTATTTTCATGATCTTGAAGTGACTCAGGGAAAAGAGTAAGGGAGATTGTATTGGGTACGACCCCTCCCCCTCAGAAAAACCTTAAAAATAGTTTTCCTTCGGACTACCGTACTCGACGCCTAGATAGTGCTAGTACAAATTCTATCTCTCCTCCTCTTTCTTCTTGTAATCGTTTTAGTGTATTAGATAGTGATGTTTCTCTTGATTCTCCGTCATCTCGAAGTAGTATCCTACCAGATGACATAACCGAAGCCACGACCTTGAAAGAGCGTGCTCCCCGGGAAAGGAGGCTTAATTTGGCTTACAAAGAAAATAACAATAGTTCCCCCCCTCAGATCCCGACTGAGCGGAAAGTCCGCACCATGCGCCCACTTAGGGAATTAATCCTAAAAATCGATATAATCACAAAAAACAAAAACATCGAAGTAGCAGCCCTGTTAGACAGCGGAGCAAATGGAGTCTTCATAGATACCGAATGGGCCAAGGCCCAACGCATACCTTTAAAATCCCTCGAACTTGTTGTACCGGTTTACAATGTAGATGGCACAGTCAACTCAGCAGGAGGCATTGCCTATACCACCGACTTAGTCATAGACTTTCAAGGACATCGCGAAAGAATCACAGCCGATGTTACCAATCTAGGACGCAATCAAATGATCCTGGGATATACTTGGCTACGTGAACATAATCCTTTGATTGACTGGGTACAAGGAACCGTTAAATTAAATCAATGCCCCATATCTTGCCGAGCCCTTAATGCGATCTATGAATCTCGATTAGATGAGTCAGAAGTCAATTATTCTTACCGGATTCAGGGTTTAGGAAAAGAACCTGAAGAAGGAATTGAACCTGAAGAAGCCTTCAAATTGGTGCCCGAAGCATATCATGACTACCTTGACGTTTTCTCGAAGAAAGCTAGTGAACACATGCCTGAGAAAAAGACCTGGGATCATGTGGTAGATCTGAAACCGGATTTCAAACCCAAGAAAGGACGATTGATTCCCCTTAACCCTGTAGAGCAGGATGAAGTCAAAGCCTTCGTAGAAGACCAATTGAGTAAAGGCTACATCAGACCTTCGAAGTCGCCACAAACTTCACCAGTGTTCTTTATCCCTAAAAAGGATGGTAAAAAGCAAATGGTCATGGACTATAGATATCTAAACGAGGGAACTGTTAAGAACAATTATCCTCTCCCTCTCATTGGATCGATCGTCAATAAATTAAAAGGAAGCAAGTTCTTTACCAAAATAGATCTTCGTTGGGGTTATAACAATGTAAGAAGCAAGGAAGGAGACGAATGGAAAGGAGCCTTCGTCTGTCATCTTGGATCCTATAAACCGACTGTGATGTACTTTGGGATGTGCAATTCCCCGGCCACATTCCAAAACATGATGAACAACATCTTCGCAGATATGGAAGATGTAGTGATTATCTACATCGACGATCTATTGATATTCACGAATAAAGATATGAAACACCATCAGGAAATGGTTCGCAAGGTCTTAGAAAGACTTTGAAAAAACGATCTGTTCGTTAAACCAGAGAAATGCTTCTTTGGAGTACAAAAGGTCGACATGCTAGGCATGGATGTGTCGTGCGATGGAATCTCAATGAATGCGGAAAAACTCAATGGTATTGCTAAGTGGCCAGTTCCCACAAACGTAAAAGCCGTCAGAAGCTTCTTGGGACTAGTAGCCAACTTCTACCGCCGCTTCATTACCAATTACAGTTTAGAAGCAAGACCCCTCCACGACTCAACAAAGAAAGATCAACCTTGGAAATGGGAACCGGCTCAGCAGAAAGCGTTTGATACGCTCAAAAATAGATTTACCACCGCGCCTGTATTGGCATATCCGGATGACACGACCCCCTATCGTGTCGAATGCGACACCTCAGACTTCGCCACGGGAGCTGTGCTCTCTTCCTTGAAAAACAACGAATGGCATCCGGTTGCATTTATGTCTCATTCCATGACCCCAGAACAGCGTAATTATCCCATCGCTGACAAGGAAATGCTCGCAATAATCCTAGCGCTTGAGCAGTGGAGACATTATTTAGAAGGAACCAGACACAACTTCGAGATCTGGACAGATCATAAAAATCTCCAGTACTTCATGAAGAGTCAAGATCTGAATCAGCGACAAGCCAGATGGGCTCAGTACCTCTCCCAATTCGATTACTACACTCTTATGAATAAACCCGGTACCTTGATGGGAAAAGCCGATGCCCTCTCTAGAAGAGAAGATCATATGATCGGCATCGAGAACGACAATAAACAAATGATGTTCATACCGGAATCTCGTGTCAGATCTCTAGAAGAGATTACCTTATTCAATAAAATCAAATCCTCACACTCTGGATGCACATCTCCAGACAGGTCGATCCTCCGTGAAGGATTATATTATTATAAAGATAAGCTTTGGGTTCCTAAAGATCTCCGCTGTGACGTGATGACCCAGTTCCACGATCATCCAATCTTCGGACACAAAGGTGCCGAAAAGACACAAGACTTCCTCACATGTTATTACTCTTGGCCCGGAGCTAAGAAGGACATACAGGAATATTGTAAAGCTTGTGAGTGCTGTGCGCGAATGAAACCTACCAACCTTCCGCCAGCTGGAAAGTTACAACCTCTGGAAGTTCCTGAAGGACCTTGGAAAAATGTGTCAGCCGACTTTGTTACCGGCTTCCCCACGTCACACGGCTTTGACAGTGTACTAGTAGTAGTAGTAGATCGCTTCTCGAAAGAAGTAGCCTTTGTGCCTACCACGAAAACCATTACGTCAAAAGGAACCGCAGAGTTGTATAGAGATTATGTATGGAAGCATCATGGTCTTCCCGATTCACTCATTTCCGACCGCGGACCTCAATTTGCTAGTCAAATGATGGTCGATCTCCTCAAGCTATTAAAAATCGAAAAGAAGATGTCTACGGCATATCATCCCCAAACCGATGGACAAATGGAGTGCGTTAATCGCAAACTCAACCAATATCTCTGCCTTTTCCGAGTCACTGCAGAAAAACAAGATAAATGGGTCGAATGGCTTGCCATCGCTCAGTTTAATTTCAACAACACTCGCTCGTCTGCCACTGGTTTTACCCCCTTCCAGTTGACAAAAACCTTCGCCCCTTGTCTTGGTTTTGAACCAACCTCGGTAAAAGCACCAGCCGCCAAGGACTTTGCTGATGATATGAAGGCCAATCTGGAAAAAGCCAAAGACGCACTTCAGCGAACACGCGAGCGTATGAAACTACAAGCAGATAAACATCGATCAACCGCGCTGGAATATAAAATCGGCAATCTCGTTTGGCTTAGTACCGAACACTTGGCTCTTGACGAGTGACCATCACGTAAATTGACGGAATGCTGGATCGGTCCTTATCAAATCATCGAAGTACATACCAATAGTGTGGGATTACTCTTCCCCAAATCCGTGAAAGCTCGCCACATCGTCAATGTCTCTTGAGTCAAACCTTATATTGAGCCATTGCCCGGCCAGCCTGTCGTCCGTCCTGGGCCTGTCCTTGTCAATGATGAAGGAACAGAGGAATTTGAGGTCGATTACATTGTCGATTCTCACCCTATTGGCCGTGGCTTTCAATATCTCGTACATTGGAAAGGATATGACGATAGTGACCGAACCTGGGAACCTGCCTCTGGTTTGAAGAAAGCCCAGTCAGCTGTAAATGACTTTCATCGTTGTAATCCTTCGGCTCCTCAGCGTTTAAAAATGAATCATGCCCTGTTTGATAGTTTTTTTTCCACTCCTATCATTAATTTCACCTCTAGTTCTACCTCAGCTTGATCTGGAATCTCAAGCCTAGTAGGGGGGTAATGTTACAAACCTTTCGTTTCTCTCTTCATTTTTCTTACTTAATCAGTCACGTGACCTGATTATGTGACCTTTTACATCAGCCTCATTGTTCACTTTCTTTTCATGTCACATGACCTGCTTAGTCAGCACCACGTGACCTGTACCTTTATTCTCGTACCACTTGGTGGACACTTACCATATTAGTTAGCATAGCTTATCCAGACCGGCCCTAAGCTGGTCTGTGCACATGTATCAGTAGTATAAATACTTGAATGCAACAACTGAACAAGTCAGTCTTGTTCTGGTTGGATTCCCTCCATCCTACACATTCCCCCTCCCAGTCTCTGTCCCCTTGTTGAGGTGCCATAGTCCTTATTGGATTGAGGTTGCCTTCACTTTGGAGTACAAAAAGTCAACATGCTAGGCATGGATGTCTCTTGTGATGGAATTTCAATGAACACTGAAAAACTTGATGGTATTGCTAAGTGGCCTGTCTCTACAAACATAAAAGCCATGAGAAGCTTCTTAGGCTTAGCCAACTTCTATTGCTGCTTCATTACCAATTACAGCTTAGAAGCAAGGCCACTACATGACTTAACTAAGAAAGATCAACCCTGGAAATGGGAAACGGCTCAGCAGAAAGCGTTTGACATGCTCAACAATAGATTCACCACCACCCCTGTACTATTGGCTTATCCAGATGACACAATACCTTATTGCGTTGAATGTGATGCTTCAGACTTTGCCACTGGAGCTGTGCTCTCCTCCCTGAAAAATAACAAATGGCATCCTGTCGCCTTTATGTCACATTCCATGACTCCAGAACAGTGCAATTATCCTATTGCCAATAAAGAAATGCTCGCAATCATTTTAGTGCTTGAGCAATGGAGGCACTATTTAGAAGGTGCTAGATATGTCTTCGAGATCTGGACAGTGTTGTAAATCACCACTAGTCTGACCTACCAATCACAGTCTGGAGCACAGTCCGGCATCACCGACAGCCAGGACTACAGTCCGGACATACCGTCACTCGGACTAAGGTCAGGTGACTTACCCTCAACCCTCATCTCTGACATCACTACATTACTATGATGTTTTCACTATCATTACATTACTAACCACTCCCTATCATTATGTAGATATCCCGTCACCTAGAATGTATGTAGGTCATACCTCATGTAGTCCGGATGTCAGTAGAATAGTCCTAATGTATAAATACTCGAGTCAGTCATAGCTGGTGGACCCAGCTTTGACCTCTTGAGCATATTGCCAAAGTCCTTTGCTTTCATCTCGACCTCTCCTTCTTTCCAAGTGTGGTCATCAGCCCCCGAGTGCTAGTCCGACAGTTCGACCGGACTTCGGTTACTTCAGACAGATCACAAAAATCTCCAGTACTTCATGAAGAGTCAAGATCTGAATCGACAACAAGCTAGATGGGCTCAATATCTATCCCGATTTGATTACACTCTTGTGAACAAACCCGGTACCTCGATGGGAAAAGCTGATGCCCTCTCTAGAAGAGAAGATCATATGATCGGCATCGAGAGCGACAATAAACATATGATGTTCATACCAGAATCTCGCATCAGATCTCTAGAAGAGATTACCTTATTCAATAAAGTTAAATCCTTCAAGTTGCACTCTGGTTGCACATCTCCAGACGGTCAATCCTCCGTGAAGGATTATATTATTATAATGATAAACTATGGGTTCCAAGGGAACTCCGCTGTGATGTGATGACTCAGTTACACAATCACCTGATCTTCAGACACAAAGGTGCCAAAAAGACACAAGACTTCCTCACAAGATATTACTCTTGGTCAGGAGCTAAGAAGGACATATAGGAATATTGTAAACCTTGTGAATTCTGTGCGTGAATGAAACCCACAAACCTTCCGCCAGCCAGAAAATTGCAACCCTTAGAAGTTCCTGAAGGTCCCTGGAAAAATGTGTCAGCCAACTTTGTTACTGGCTTCCCATCATCCCACGGATTTGACAGTGTATTGGTAGTGGTAGATCAATTCTCCAAAGAAGTGGCTTTTGTACCTGCCACAAAAACCATCACATCAAAAGGAACAGCCGAGTTGTATAGAGACTATGTATGGAAGCATCACGGACTTCCCGATTCACTTGTTTCCAATCGCAGACCTCAATTTGCCAGCTGGCAAATGATGGTCAATCTACTCAAATTGCTAACAATAGAAAAAAAAATGTCTACGGCATATCATCTCCAAACTGATGGACAAACAGAGCGCGTTAATTGTGAACTTAATCAATACCTCCGTCTCTTCACTGCAGAAAAGCAAGATAAATGGGTCAAATGGCTTGCCATTGCTCAGTTTAATTTCAATAACACTTGTTCGTCTGCAACCAGCTTCACTCCTTTCCAGTTGACTAAAACCTTCACTTCTCATCTCGGTTTTGAACCAACATCGGTAAAAACTCCGGCTGCTAAAGAGTTTGCCAATGACATGAAAGCCAATCTCAAAAAGGCTAGAGACATACTTCAGCAAACACATGAACAAATGAAACTGCAGGCAGATAAACACTGATTGGCTGTGCCGGACTACAAGATTGGAGATCTTGTTTGGTTCAGTACCGAACACTTGGCTCTTGATGAGCGTCTATCGTGTAAATGGACGGAACACTGGATTAGTCCCTACCAAATCATCGAAGTTCATACCAATAGTGTGGAATTACTCTTCCCCAAATCCGTGAAAGCTTGACACATCGTCAATGTCTCTCGAGTCAAACTCTACATTGGACCATTGCCCAGACAACCAGTCGTTTATCCTGGACCTGTACTTGTCATTGAAGTTGTCAACGACGAAGGCACTGAGGAGTTTGAAGTCGATTACATTGTTGATTCTTGCCCTATTGTCCACGGATTCCAATACCTGGTACACTGGAAAGTGTTGTAAATCACCTCTAGTCTGACCTACCACTCACAGTCCGGAGCACAGTCCGGCATCACCGACAGCCAGGACTACAGTCCGGACATACCATCACTCGGACTAAGGTCAGGTGACCTACCCTCAACCCTCACTGGCATCCTCGATGTCACTACATTACTATGTCGTTACCAATATCATTCCATTACCACCCACTCCCTTATATCATTATGTAGACCTGATGTCATTTAGAATGTATGTATGTAATGCCTCATGTAGTCTGCATGTATGTAGAATAGTCCAATTGTATAAATACTCAAGTTGGTCATAGCTGGTAGACCCACTGGCAGCTTTGACCTCTTGAGCTTCTAGCCAAAGTCCTTTGCTTTAATCCACATCTTCATCTCTTTCCAAGTGTCGCCATCAGCCTCCAAGTGATAGACCGACAGTCCGACCAGACTTAGGTTTACTTCATTAGGTCAAAGCTGCCATACACTTTGGGCTTCATTGTTATCATTGCTGTTCACCACCGCATCTTGTTGCACACATACTTGGATCCCAGAGTTGAGGGAATTGCTTGCTCAGTTAAGAGCTATTGATTGCGTGATCAATCCCAAGATAGCAACTCGGACTAAAAACACTATGTTGGGTTCAAGTTAGTACGATCCTCAATCTGGTTTGCTTTCAACGGGCTTAGACCTCCGAGTCATTCAAAAGGACACTGCCATTCCACCGGAAATAGTATCAAACCCTACCCTGTGCATAGTGGGTCAGCACACGCTTTAAACCGAGCGTAATTGGTTTCAGGTGTGCGTGATACCTGTCACAGTGACACACATGGGTTATTACATCCCTCCAAAATTGTAGTGCCGGCAGGCTAGATCTTAGAGACAAGATTGAATCCATCTTTCCGGGCTCCCCCCATTGACACATGCAGACGCTCGTGACATCCGAGTCTGACCTTTGGTTTCTTTTTACAGGTCTTACTCTGGAGTGCACAGTCTCTTCATGAGTACCCCTCCAACCATCCCGGACTACTGGTATCATTTGTCATCCTGTCCGACACATTCGAAAACTTCCCCGCTTCGTCCACAATCTTCTTAGGATCCGTCATGACATCCTGGGAAGATGTGCAAAACCACTTTGACACTAAGCTAGAACAGTTCTCTTCTGCAGCAAAAAAGGTCGCCAATTCCAGAGCATGGGACAGAGACCAAGCCAAATTCAGATTATGGTACGCTTGCCTAAATCTGTTTGCAATCACAAGGAAGGGCATTGAACAAGAGAGACAAGGCAGTGATGCTTTGGTCTCAACTCGGTGGTAAAGTGGAATCATATGCTCTATCAGAGATGAAGAAGTACGCAGAGAAAGATGAGTCTGAATATCTGGAATGGACCGCTCTCTGCAAAAGCCTCAAGGAATACTTCTAAATCCAGCACTACATCCATGACACATATCAGAAGCTACTCCAGCTTCAACAAGGATCAACTCCAGTCGATGAATTTATTTGGGACTTTGTCCGACTGGCCGGTGACACAGAGATCACCAATGAGGAATCCTCCAGCTTGCTAAAAAAGGCGGTTTCATTCAAAATTTACAACTTCCATGAGATGCACAGGGATAAGCTCAAATTAAAACAGTTTGCTGAGCTAACCCAAGCATATATCAAACTAGCCCGAAAGTTTGAAAAAAGTAGCCACCAAGAGACCGGCCCCCAAAGCTTCCCCAGGAGTACCTCGTCCATTTGGCGCCCGATCCCTTCCGACTCCACCTGGGCCTTGTCCCACACCCTCCTCTCTCCTGTGGCAGACTTGGCCACAAAATAATTTTTACAAAGGTCCGGTCAGATATGCACTGTGCGGACAAACCTGGAATCCCCAGACTAGGCAAGCCCATGGAAATTGATGTGGCCTACATTGACAATCACACGTAGTGTTTTAAAGTCCGGTCTGGTCCGGTTTTTTGCCCAATTTTGGCAAGACCGAGACCGAACCGGTCCTGGGAATTTCCTGATATGGAAAAAACCGGACCAAGACCAATAAAAACCGACAAAACAGTCTTTTACGGTCTTTTCATCGGTCCAGACCAGTCCGAGACCAGTTCCTCTGTACCCGAAAAATAGAATGCATTCTTGGCTTCCTGCCCATATTTCAGTTCACACGCGATTGAGTTATGATCAATTTAAGAATGCATGTCATTCTCAACTTTATCTACTTAGAAAACCTATTTCTGAGAATAGAATAGCGTGAGATCGGCGCTTAGGGGTGGCTGTACCGATGATAGCCGGGTCACGTGACTACATTATCCGCCAAGGACTATGTAATTCCGCCCATATGCGGCCAAGATATGGCCAATCTCGAGTCATATGTTATTTTGGAGAAGGTATTTTGAGAAATTGTCATAACTATCTCAAATAAAATCGTAAAAATGTGGGAAAATCAGGGAAAATCCTGATATATACTCCCAAATAGGGGGCAATAGGCGCTACCTCAAAAGATCGGTCTTGACCGGTCCTGGTCGGTTTTTTGAATTTTTCGAAAATCAAAAGACTGAGACTGGACTTAATAAAACCTAGCAAGACCGAACCACTTAGGTCCAGTCTTGGTCGGTCCGGTTCGGTTACAAATCAGTCTTTTATTGGTCTTAAGACCGGACTTTCGAACAGTAGTGGTCATAGTATCCGCCTGACTTTACGTCAACATATATATCATATTTTGATGCTTTAGTACATACAAATACATGCTAACAAGACCTGGCTTTCAAGACAGAAATAAATGACAAAAAAGAGACATAGGCCACTGCCAGTGCCACACGTTGAGTAAAAAAGAAAAATGATGTTGAACATTCATGTTTGGCTCGTTTTTTTTGAGGTACTGCCTTCCTCTCCACCACGAGCATGTTTTGCAGCACAGAATGACCTCGTAAGCCAGGCATTGTATCGAGCATAATTTGTCCTCTTGATGCCCATAAAGATTTTTTTGTTGAAAGAGTGTAATAAAAGAGGAAGGGCAGTTTGGTACATACCTAAGGGCTCAAGGTCAACAGGAGTTTCCTTGTCACGTGTGATTGATTTGCAGAATGCAACGAGGCAGGCCTTCACTTCCTTCAGGCCCCGGAGAAGCAATGCTTCCAGGTCATCCTGACCAGCGCTTCCTGGTGACGTCTGGAAAATGTTGTGCAGTAAGAACATGTACGTAGTTTGGTAGAGAAACTTACGCAAGACATGTAATTATTTCTGGGCTCTACATCAATATCCAATTGCTGGGCACCAGGAGCCCTAACACATACATGATAGGTTACCTTTTTTACCAAGCATAGGATTTGTGGAGTCCCTGGAAAGGGGAACAGTTGCAGTAGGTACTTGAATTTACGAAAGAAACATAATTGAGATGGTCATGGGAGAGTGAATTATTCTTTACCATCGGACTCTTGTGTAGAGGTCTTCTTCGATATCAATGATGATGGCCATGCAGATGGATTGATAAGCTTTGGCGAGAGCTCAGACTCAGGATTGGCATGCAGACTCAAAGGTCTGGGAAAATGAGACCTCACAGATGACTAGGTAGATTGGTTCTGTGAGTTGTTTTTTGCAATGAACTCAAGAAACATTGGGAATCATGGTGTCCTTGTCAGCCCTCAACCCTTGCACATGGCAGATGTGAGAGTAAACGAGTCCTTTGGAACTTAGGGGAGAGAGGTTCCCTCACTCATCAAGATGTTATCCACTACTTGAATCAGGATTTCATGAACCTGGCAGGGCCATTTGGCCATGAGAGCTCCAAGCTTGCCGAAATAACAAAATCTGTCCCATTTAAGCATAGTCAGTCATAAAATGATGGTAGGACACTTATTGTGACAGTATCTTTGGGTATCATGAGACAATCTGCAGGATGAGAGTGAATTGCTCACTGGAAGTAGTGTTTTAAAGTTTGGTCCAGTCCGGCTTTTTGCCTAATTTGGGCAAGACTGAGACCGAACCGGTCCTGGGAATTTCCTGATATGGAAAAAACCGGACCAAGACTGATAAAAACCGAAAAAACAGTCTTTTTCAGTCTTTTCATCGGTCCAGACCGGTCAGTTTCTCTGTGCCTGAAAGATAGAATGCATTCTTGGCTTCCTGTTCATATTTTTTCTATGTTAATCGGTTCACACGTGATTGAGTTATGATTATTTCAATATTACATGCTATTATCAAGATTATTGAGTGTAGAAACCCATTTCTACAAACCACGTAGCGTGGGAATCGCGCTTAGAGATGGCTGTACGGAATGTAGCTGAGGTCGATCGTTAATCACCGCTATTAATGACGTCATTCCGTCCATAAACGGTAATTATACACCCAATTCCGAGTTGAATGTCATTTTGGAGGAGGGATTTACAGAAAATATCATAACTTGGTCAAATAAAATCCTAAAAATAGGCAAAAATTATGGTAAATGACCTGATATAGTGCCAAATAGGGGGTAGTATCGGTCTCTCCAAAAGACTGGTCTTAACCGGTTTTTCATCGGTTTTTCAATTTTTCCAAAATCAAAAGACCAAGACTAATCACAATGAAAATCTGGAAACACTGGACCGATCAGGACCAGTTTTTCATTGGTCTTAGGACCGGACTTTCAAACCCTAACTGGAAGCAACTGATGATAACTTTAAAATCAGATCAATTTGTCAATAAGAACAAATTGCCACTGATGACCATCCTATCACCTACCATGGTGTCCATCCCCTCCTCGTGTCCCTTACCTAGATTTATAATGTGTTCAGCCATACCTTCACACAAATCTAGAGATAATAATTATAGACTGTGGTAAATGTACAAGGAACTTATAAAATTCGTCGAGGGACAATGTTTTTGAGGGCAGTGAGGAAGGTTCTAGATACAGCAGCTTCATGCAGTAATGAAAAAGTCGGTAGCCTGCAATGAAGTTGTCCTTGAAGGAAGCGAGCTTTGAGACTGGCAGGTAACCTAGCAAAACAGTTCCATGCAGGGATGGCTCATGACAGACTTTCTTGGACAGATTTCCGATGCTGAGATAGACTGGCCAAGCAGTCTTGTCACCCTTCAAATGAAACAGTTCAATTTTGTCTGATGATTACAATCACTGGTATAATGGTAGCACCGGACGACAAATGTTCCTTCAAATGGAGTAGGTATGTATTTATGACAATAATAAATGGACTACTTACTTGGGTTGTCCACCACCAGTCCCCCATCTACATCTTGTCATATTGGCGGGTTTGTCCTTCTTGGGAATACATGATTCCTCTTCAATTTGGTGGAGTGTTTGATGCCACATTGATGCATCCTAAGTCTCAGGTAGGGATGAGCGTGGGTATATCCTGGGGTATCAGCACTGATACCCATACCCATACTGCAGCATATACCCATACCCATAAGGTGGGTGTGGGTTTTCTTGTGGGTCAACCAAAAATGACCCATAGGTAAATCCACCATGAATTTATCCATGGGTTTTATGTAGTAGCAACTGACTAGGAACTTGAAGAGGCCAACAAAAATTGATAAAGTATACTAACATTATTGTATTCCTAACCAGCATGATCAAGCACACTAACCAAACATAACAAGCAAGGAGGAAATCCTAACCAGATGTTAACCAAGCATTAGCCTGAGGCTATTAGAAGGCAGTCTGACTCACTCTGCTCAGAGGCCGACCATTGCTGCGGTGCCCTTGTGCTAAGCTTGACTTGGACGACTTGATAAGGCAATATTCACTGCTCCAACCTGTTTCTCACTTCCATTACATTGTTCAGGTTTGTCACTTCAAACTATAACCTTTGGTGTCATTGACCAAAGTCCCCGCATCTGTCTTTTAGATTTATGCCATCACATTTCATAGCATACCAACAAATGCAAGCAACATCATCCCGGACTATTTATCATGATTCAGCAGCCATTTACATATTTAAAAAATGATCATTAATAACTTACCCTCACCCACTGGTAGTACCACTCTTTTGTTGCTTTTTACTTCCTCTTAACACTATCCAATAACTGTTGCTCATTGTTGTTTAGACTCTTTAGTACACTTCTTCCTCACCACTACATTTTTTGGACATTTTTTGGACTCTTGACTTTTCTTATCTTGTTTGACCATCTTATTTTTTTCTCACCGCTATTCCCATCTTGTTCTACTCTCTTTCTAACCTTTTTTTGTGTTGCTTTTGACTCTCTGAATCATTATAGATCATGGTCAATGTTATTGATCCAAGTCTACTACAGCCACAAAATGCTGCGGTGACATCCAAGCCTGGATTGTTGTCCAGAGGCTGTGAGACTTGTGTCTGTCAACCAATGGAAAAGGTTCAAGCCATGCAAGGTAAATGGAATTGCTCATTGTGTTGTTTGACTCAGATTGCTGATTATTTGTGACAGAGGAGCACAAGCAAGAAAAGACCATCACTGAATGGCAGACTTCTGCCAAAGCAGTGTGAAGTGCATGTCCACAGGCATGACCAAGCCACCAAGGCTGCTCAATAGGATCCAGCCTAATCTATGCAAAATTGAGGTATGGCTGGCATTGTCCCCACTGTGGTCAACAATCTGGTATGCCTCAGTTTTATTATTTATTATTAACCACTCCATATACCTTTTTTTAAGTTCTTGTCTCATGCAACTGGTGGCAATGGTACTGTGTTCACAGTTCCACGCCAACCTTTCAAATCCACCACATATGGATGCTATCCAACCAGTTCCGACTCGGAGTCCAGGCCATGGCAAACAAATAAAGGTATTTACCGTCATCATACACAATTATTCCCTTGCTATGATTAACTTATTGGAATAGCTCATACACATTCAGACTAATGGTCCCAAACTGTTATGTTGAATTGAGACATTTTGCTATCTAGCACTGCTGGCAGAACTGGCACTAACATCTCTGCATGCTTGAAAAGGCCACAGAACTCAAAGTGCATGCCTGATCCTAGACATGAAACAGAGTAAGTTCGAGTCACAAAGACTACATGGGCCTCGGAAGATGATGGCAATGCCAATTGTCGCACTACTACTTAGGTGCCTGCAAGAAAGTGAGTGCACTAGGGCATCTAAGTTGAAAGTGATGATGATTGACCCTTGATACTGGTAATGACCAGAGGTAAACACTTGATAGCTGACACATCCAGGCTGTCTGTTGGCCCAACCACTACTGTTCCACTACCAATCAGGACCCGATGGACCCAACCCATTGCCAGTGTTCTGAAACTCTGCATCCCGACAGGCATGCCTCTGCCGGGAGATAGTCCTGGTCCAAATTCTCATCTCACTGGAAAATCTTGTCCCAAGGCCAATGACTATGATGCTGCCACCTATCACATCCTTGACACCGCAATTGAATTTTATCATGTGGATTTGTTGTGGGATATGCCATTTCCTTAGCTGCATGTAGAACTTGTGTGGGCTAAGGATGCTTGGAGCTCGAGCTGTGACTTCTATGGGACCATATCAAGTACAATCTGAATCTTCTCAAGCTGGCAGATGACTTTCTTTATTTAATATGACATGGATTAATCATCAACTCAGATTATGGTTCATGGTTCAAACCTATGCAGACAATTCAAAACCAAAGTACACTATGCTGTGACATCCACCTTTAGATTCCATTTGGGTAATAGTCACATAGCACAAAAGGCAAACCAAAAGCTCTATGCAGAGCTCAAAACAAACAGGATGTACATGTACCGAGTCCTTGTCCTCGGCATTTCCTTGTCCCGCCATCTCCTCATCCTCGGCATCTCCTCATCCTCGGCATCTCCTCATCCTCGCGATCATCTGATCGTCCTTGCCATTTGTTTTCCACTGTGCACGCACGTATGCCCTTTTCGTCCTCTCCTGTCTTCGTCCTCGCACTTACACGCATTGCGGACAGACGCCCATCCCACCAGCCTTTACCTACCTATCTTTATCACCTGCTTTGCCTCATGTTGAGGACGACATGCAACGACTGCCATGTGCTCCCGTTTCACAAAGAGTTATACAACAGTCCAGACAAGTACACTCATGCACTGTGCATAGACACCCATCCCACTACCCTTGCCCTTGCTCGTGATACCTCCAGCACACCCTTGCATTGTCAACTTGTTGCCACCACATATCTGCGGACACATCATCTGCCTGCACACCCTTGCTTCCCCAATACAGAAAATTCCACGAGAGTAGAGGGCACTGGACAATGCAATGAGAAATTCAACCATGAGTATCTCATCGCAGTGGATGCAGCCAGTGAGGTGCCTTGCACGTGCTGCTTTGCTATCGCCAGACCCACTCTCGAGGCATAGCCAGACCCACTCTCGAGGCATACTCAAGTATGCAACAGCTTTACTCAAGTTGAGGAACTCATTCTCGAAGCACACATGCAACGTCTCCAATTGCGCAAATACAACTACTATTTCAATCTCGGTCAATACTACTCCGGTCAATACATCCTGATTGAGGGATCAATGGAAATGTAAGCTTCGACTCAACTCTTCAAAATCACTCAGGATCAGGCAGATAGAATGTGAGGTAACCTGTGAACTGGCGCGAGTTATTGAGGGTTGTCAGCGCGAAAGGACGGGGTCCCAAACAAGGGCGACTCGCGGTGACGGTAATGGTAAGCATTGTGAGGAAAGGAGGCATGCGTATGTGCATGTCGCTGACCGAGAGCGATGGCGAGAGCAAGGAACGACAGATAGGTGGGAGAGATGATGATCTCATATGGATCTTCAAACAGAAAAGAGCTTATCGGATGCAGATTGTGAGGCGAGAAAAGGGCGATCATGGCAAGAACAAGGATTCAATGGAAGGGGTGGGACTCTGGAGAGGATGATGCTGTCGCCAAGCTGGGGAATTTGCTAAATCGGACTCGGGATTGGTGCCGTACCTGTCGTTAATTTGCTGCAGCTCTAGAACCTCTGGGGAGGTGTGGAATGGTAGATGCCGAATTTGTATGCAACTGTGTGGCGCTGTTGTGCCTGTCGCACCTGTCACCCGCTGCAGTCAGCTAGGCCAAGATGGTGTGCCTGTTAATTTCAGTTAGGAAAAAAGCCAGTTTGCTGATGTAAGACAATTGCCGCCATCAACATCAAATCTTTACTAGGAACAGCAAAGTTGCAAAAAGGCCACGGCATGGAGTGCACCATTGCCCTCACAGCTGCTGCAGTAAAAAAATTCTGTTGCTTGATCTGATGTAGTTCTGACTTTATTCTTCTCAAAGCTCGAGTGTGCATTCATCCTCGTTCGTGATGGTGTCATTTATGTGTGGGACACTGTGAAGGAAATAGCAGAAAAGAAGGGTAAGATCACACTTCCAAAGAGGCTCAACAAGGTGACGGGAAATATGAGCAAGGGAACGTCCATGTTCTCTATGGGCAACTGGGGCAGCGAAACCCAATTGTATGCTGTCTCAGTCATGAAGAAGGGTTCCAACAACACTGCTGACATCATTACCTCTGCTTATGCATTGCTCGACCGTGGCCTGGGCTCCACCAATTCTGCCCCTGGCGGCTTTCAGGCTGATGCTGGTGTCGATCCGCACACTTTACTTTGGTATTTGTTTCACCAGAAACCATACTAGTACTGAAACTAATAATTTTCTAGATCTCGTCTACTACTAATTGTCCATATGGCCAAGCCAACTTGAAAGCCCGAGTTGTTCCTGTTGAGAATCATGGATTCATTTTGTTTCCATACCATGATTCCTAGTAGCGTTACTGACCGTAGTGTTACCGACTAGTCACTTCAAGCGTGACATAGTCGTGACTCATCATCATGACTCACTATTGTGACTCATAGATATGACTCACCTTATCTCTTATCTTTCTTATGCTATTCATGTTACTATAGAGACCTTATCGCCATTGGCTGATAAGAAGTAGATTACTGCAGATGACTCATATCTTCGTCATCCTTCCTAGACCTTCCATGGAGTTCTATCTCCATTCCCTACTATAGGAGAATATGTATATAGATACAAACATCTCTGTATCATATATAAACCTGGTAGTTTGGCCCCAGGTAAAATAATGAGTCTTCCACTCATCCTTCACTCTCATCTCTAAGCTACTACTTGCTCAGGTTCTATCCTCACAACTACCTTATCCTTGTAGCCTCAGGGCTCATAACCTATCAAGATAGCAAGTCTCGATTGTGGAGCGCAGTAGCCTGAAGGGAACTAAGAGAACAGTGGGAGATACTCACTGTAATCACCAAGGGTAACAAACAAGGATAAGGTAGTTGTGAGGGTAGAACCTGAGCAAGTAGCTTAGAGATGAGAGTGGAAGAATGAGTGGAAGACTCGTTATTTTACCTGGGGCTAAACCACCAGGTTTATACACGATACAGAGATGTTTGTATCTATGTACATATTCTCCTACAGTAGGGAATGGAGATAGAACTCCATGGAAGGTCTAGGAAGGATGACGAAGATATGAGTCATCCGCAGTAATCTATTTCTTATCAGTCAATGGCGATAAAGTCTCTATCTATGTGATGAGTAACATGAATAGCATAAGAAAGATAAGAGATAAGGTGAGTTATATCCATGAGTCACAATAGTGAGTCATGATGATGAGTCACGACTATGTCATGTTTGAAGTGACTAGTCAGTAACGCTACAATCAGTAACACTACTAGGAATCATGGTATGGAAATAAAATGAATCCATGATTCTCAACAGAGATTGCCGTCGTCATTGTCGTCGTCAGTCTCAAGACCCTCCTTGGCCAACTCTGCATCAATATCAAATACCTTGCCTTCATCATCCATGCACATAGAACGACCATGCATGGGCACACAGCGTGCTCTTGGCGCTGAACCCTGTTTGGCTCAACCTCCTTGTCGAGGTGGAGAAGACAGAGGAGCAGGATCTGAGGCAATTGCTACGCCAGCCTGCGCTTTGGACTTTCGTGCCATAGGAATGTGAGTGAGTGAAACCACAAAGAAATGAGGACTGGTGCCACCCACTTTTTCTACCCCCTCAAGGGTGATCCCGGAACGACTATGCGAAGGTGAGGCAGCATTGAAGGTGCGACTTGGCGAATACATGCCATGAGGTGATTTTAGGTACTATTCGGTATGGGAACTGAATACAAAGTGGAGTACAATTACATAAATGATTCCAACTTGAAAGCAAGACCTATGTACATACAAAATACATGCCACAGTCTTGGAATTTATGTACAGACTAGTAAACTGTATCAAGAATTAAACTGGGAAAAATACCTTAACATCTTCCCCCTTCAATGAGCAACCGAAAGCGACTGAGACATCTCCGAACGTGAAGCGCCACCACGACTCCCCCCGCTGCAACCTCCGCCCCTTGGTTTCCTCTGAGAAGACAAGTTCTTGAAGGAGTGCTTGCGCTTGCATGTGGTGTGCCACTCGCAATAACGTTGATATGCTGCTGCATGCACAGCCATGCGGAAGGATAGCAGAATGGGGTTCCACGCAATGGTCAGGCCTGCAGTCGACTGTCAAACTTGTTCAATATAGTGAGTATCGGCCTGGCTTACCTCCATCTCGGCAATAAGTAAAGCCTTGAGGCGTTTGGATACCTTGAGAAGCAATTGATCAATGACTTGCATGTTGGTGGTTAGGTAAAGTATCTGTGAAATTGTCAGTCTGTAGTAAAAAAATAAGAGAGTATATATACCCCGACCACTGAAAACTCATCTTGAATAGTGGCGTCGACGAGTAGATGGCCCAATGGAGGTATGCCTCGAAGGTAACCTTTGAGATCAACATCCAGTCTAAGCCCTCTACAACAATGTGCCCAAAGTCGTCCACGGGGTAGTACCTGGGGATGAAATCACCTTTCTCGAGGAGGGGTTGTGAGTGAAGTCTCTCTGCAGAAGCATTGTTGCTGTTGGAGGATTTCCACTTAGTGTTCAAAAGTCCGGTCCTAAGACCAACAAAAAACCAGTTTTTAACCAAACTGAACCAATTGGGACCGGTCCTGATTGGTCCAGTCTTTCCTGATTTTCATTTTGATCAGTCTTGGTCTTTTGATTTTGGGAAAATTGAAAAACTGATGAAAAACCGGTTAAGACCGGTCTTTTGGCAAGACTGATATTACCTCCTATTTGGCACTATATCAGGATATTTACTGTAAATTTTGCCTATTTTTTTAGTGTTTAAATTTTATTTATACTTAGCTAATTCCGAGGAGCCAATTGGAGGGTTGCCCCTACACTGCACCGTGGTCTGTGTACGAGCTACCTGTGGCTCGGCTCCCTGTGTTGTCAGCCCCCTATTCCCGCCTGGTGAGATGTTAGTTTAGGGTTCCATCTCTCCTGATCTGCTCCCGTCGTCTCACCAGGTGAGCTCTCTCTAACCTTCATGTTTTAGTGCCTAACTGATCCACTCCCGTCGTCTTGCCAGCGTCCCCGAGCTCCCTATCATTGGATTCCTTGTTGAGCCTAATCTTATGCGAGCCTGCATGTCTCTTGAGTCTCACCTCAATCTTATTTCTGCCATCAAAGACTTTGCCCAGCATGGGTCACGTCGCCCTTTAAGAGACCTTGTTTCGGTTCTCAGCGCCGTTTGTACTTGTACTACTACTTCTTTTCCCTAGTCTCCAATCACAGCAACCGGGCTTCACACGGTCCGCCCTCACGTGAAGCTCAGGTTTTCGCTTTTTTGATTCTCTCACCCGGCGTCGAGGAAATTAGAGGATTTTATTTGACCAAGTTATGATATTTTCTGTAAATCCCTCCTCCAAAATGACATTCAACTCAGAATTGGGTGTATCATTACCATTTATGGACGGAATGACGTCATTAATAGTGGGGATTAATGATAGGGACCTCGGCTATATTCCATACAGCCATCTCTAAGTGCGATTCCCACGCTACACGGTTTGTAGAAATGGGTTTCTACACTCAATAATCTTGATAATAGCATGTAATATTGAAATAATCATATCTCAATCACGTGTGAACCAATTGACATAACAAAGTATGGGCAGGAAGCCAATAATGCATTCTATTTTTCCAGCACAGAGAAACCGGTCTCGGACTGGTCTGGACTGATGAAAAGACCGTAGAAGACCGTTTTTGTTGGTTTTTATTGGTCTTGGTCCAGTTTTTTCCATATCAGGAAATTCCCAGGACCGGTTCGGTCTCAGTCTTGCCCAAATTAGGCAAAAAACCGGACCGGACCGGACTTTAAAACACTATTTCCACTTGGGGGATTCCTTGATTGTAACCATAAAAGCGAGATTGTAAGTGGGGCAGGAGATAGTGTTGCCGGAACTTGGCTTACATAATGACTCGGAGCCAAAGCCGATGTCAATTTTAGCCAAGCCGCGTCCAATCAAGCCGTGGGAAAAATCACCTATCGCGGCGACTTTATAAGCTCAAATTGCAGCTTTAAAGCTGGCTCGGGACTCAGAGTTGCTCATTCCTTCATCGTCGATGCATCAATCACGCTGAGTTGATGCATCCATGCTTCATATCGTCTCGCGTGTCTCGTTCATCGCCTTAGTATGCCCTTAGATCTGCGGTCTAGCATCAACATTCAATCGCCGTGAGTCCCGCGACATTCCTGTGGTCGTCTTCGACATTTCTCACTCATTGTGGTTGTCCCACCATTTTCAGACACTCACCGTCTTATACGTTCAAGTTTCTTCTCAGATGGGACACCACTGGATGGAGTCGGGCTGTGCCATCGCCGTGTTAGCTCAGGTCAAACCGTCAAGGTAAGATCTTTATTGACTCATTTCCACTATATCTTTGACACATTTTCCAGTCAACTAGCTTACGACTCGCGTCATGTATCCTGCATGTAGTGCGTGATATTGCTTGATGCCTACCTACTCTCATCAAGTGGTCCTCGATCCTACTAGTGGTCCCCGATCGTGAATCTAGTGTCCCTCAAAGCCTCGTATCGTCATACCGATCAACCTTTCTTCATTCCTCGTTCACAAGCTGGCCACCTTGTCTTCGTCGTAGACTATATGTCTCACTATTGGTACTATTCCTTCTTCTCTTTCTTCGGCCGACCACCATTTCTACCCACATACCTCTCTTTTCAAAGGACCCTCAAGGCTTGTAACCTGAGTCAAGCTTCAACAGCCTGAACTTCTAATATTCATTGTGTTCTGTATACGAATCGACAACCATGTCTTCATTACATGGTTTAGAGAAGACTTTCAAGGTTTTGCCTGCCCTCCATTGCAGCGCCCTTTCCACGCCTACGACTAGTCACCCTACCGACTGGCCAACTCTCAGCAACTCATCACACTTCTCCCCACTTGATTCCGGCACACCACTTACGCAATCTGAGGCTTCTCTTGAGCAGCTTGAAGAGCAAGACGAGGGGATTTTGTACCAGAGTTGTATCTCTGGATCTGCTGCGATAAGCAACATTGTTGCACCCCTTAACGAGTACTTGCCAGTTCAGCCTGCCTCGAGGCCGACACCCACCATCACTTCTACCAATACCTCTTCTCCAGCAACCCACTTCCTCACTCAAATCATCCAGTCTGCCAACACAGTTCACTGCCTGAACATTGCGAAGGCCCTCCAATCTCCAATCTTTGACAAACGTGTTAGTACTCACAATATTACCATGGATAATCTGAGACCTATTATTACAGGTCTTCAATGACGTTACGCCTGAAGAGTTCAATATCATTTCAACGCTATCATCTGAAGACAAAACTTGTCGGGCTGCTCCAAAGTATATACTCCCCCTGTCCTCGCGTCATTGCAAACACTTACAAACCGTCAATCCTCAGACTCGTGTACCTTCCCGACCACCGCCAACTTGTCGCCATGGCTCCATATAAAATCCACAAAATCCCAATCAACAACTTCGCAAAGCGCGTCTACAAAATGCTTTTCCGACTTTCACTAGATGACAACGACGACGTCACCATAGATCTCAGCACCAACCTCTCCATTCGAGACGAGGCAACCTCCACCGTTATAATCCCTGATTTTCACCTCGACATCCGTTCCCGCAGTCACTCCGGGAGGCACTTGACACCTGTATGGGTCGCCGGTGAGATCAGGTTCAGCTCAACGGTGCTGTTCATGAAGCGTGAACTCTCTTAGGTTGCAAATATGGCCACCAAGGTCGACTTCGCTTTTATGATTTCAATCCGGGAGGCAGATCATCAATCTCCTTCCCTCGACCATCCTCTCCGTTCCAGCTCAGAACTCAAGCACTCAGCCTTTACACCACTCGTACCCCCATTGTCCCCCTTGCTCGCCCGCATCATTGTCAGTGATATATGCTGCCAGGTCGAAATCAAGACAGTGTCGTTTCATTGTTTCCTTCGAGGAGACGATGGTAAATTTGACTTCTATGAAGAGGGTCTGCTTTCCGTACACGGCGTAAGTAGCCATTTTATTCTACCTTGTCATTGACGACTGATCAACGTTTATAGACCCTATTTCCTCCCCCCTCCAATATGACCGCCGTGGATGCTATCCTCAACCAAGCATCACGGCGCCTGCTTACTCGTATCGCCAATACCATGGAGACGCTTGACGTTGTTCCCGCAAAGCTCGCCAAGGTTCGCGCTGCGTGCGAGACCACAATGTGTCCCACCAACTGGCCATCGTTTCTTGAAGACGTACAAGACGCGCTGTTCCACACGGAGTACTCGCGCTACCATGTTTGGAGACATACAAAGGCAAACAGCGGGAAACATAAGGGTCAAAACTGGCCGTCTGATTCCCGTCCTAGCGGTTTGAACAAGCGAGCCACTATCCATCAGTCTCAAACCTGACCATCTGGAGCCTGTCAAGCTGGCCGCTCTGACAAGCGAACTACTACCGATCACCCTGACCCTCCGGCCTCATCTCAAGGTGCTGCGACCGAGTCATCCGGCAAGAAGAAGCGCAAGCCGCGCAACCAGATGAGCAAATATGTAATATTGTGACTCGTGCTCTTTGTTGACAAATATCACAGGGTTCCTAAGGAGCGATGCCATTCTCTAGTCAAACACGAGTACTGTTTTGGTACCTATAACGTGTAGCACTGTGTGCCAGTGGTTATTTATTCTCGTAGTACCGTACTACGGGCACATACGTTGCCTCTGACAGTTCTCTCCGATTTGTAAGTATGTTGCCTCCGACAGTTTTCTCTGACTTGTAACCGACATGTACTGTGTGATAGTTAGTAATCCGAGTCATCTCTAGGTGCTGCAAACCACTGGCAGGCGAGAAGAAGCCCTAGCGGAGCAAATACATTAATGTGCTGACTCATGCCTGTTGGATCCGATGCGGCGCCGTTCTCTATCAAACATGATGCATGAGCACTTAGCCGGTGTGGTTATTTATTATTGTACGGCACACACGTTGCCTCCGACTTGTACTTAATATCGAGAGCCGAGTCCGAGGTTGCCCGAGTGACTCTGTTTGGATTAGACCAGAAAACTCGGACCCCATAGCCTACTAGTCCGCTGAGCATGTCGGATTTAGGTCGGGCTTACTAGCTGGTTAACATTTGCACTGCCATACGCTGCACCCACCCCGATGCTCAGTATAAAACTTGGCCTCAGCAACTTAAGGTCGAAGTCAGCCTGGGTCCCTCTGAGCTCTTCGTTTCTTAACTTCACTCTAAGATGGCTGCTCCTCGTCAGTCTCGCGACTCTCGCCATGCAAGGCAACCTTCTGCCAGTGGTCCTGCCAGTGGTGCTCCGAGTCCTGCCCAGCTCTCGAACGGAGGATCTAGATCATGGTCCCGACAGCGATCTGGGTCAACGTCTGACTCTCAGGTGATTGAGCGTCCTCGTCCTCCTTCACGTAGCTCAAAACCTGCTGGCTCGACCACCGCCGCTATCCCCCTCCCTGAGTCTGGGCGGGCTAGCTGACCCATGGCTCCTGTATCTGAAGAGGAGATAGTCATCGACGAGTTCTCTGGGTCCGATGACGAGTCTAGCGATGAGCCTGTCTGCTGTCGATCACGCCACGAGCCTGCGGCTGATGATGCGGTGCACTTGGATCCATCCACTGACCTCCTCTACAATGCAGAAGAACAAGAGAAAGTTCCAACTACAGCCGACATTTGTCATTTCTTCAGTACTAGTAGGACCTCTGAGGGTACTGTGTGCAATGATTGCAAGTGAGTCGCCTTCTCCATCACTGTTCTCTCATCAACTTATCACATCATCATATTCCTAGGGAGGTTCACGATGCTGACCCCATCGCTTGGGCTCGAACGTATCCAAAATGTGACCGTACCTTCCAGTACTCCTGCAACACTGGGACGTCTGCACTGCGTGGTCATGTCGACCGCCACCACCTCATCGAATACCTCGCCCTGGCAGAAGCAAACGGCATGATGGCCCATATGGTTGGAAAGCGTCAAGAGTGTCCTGAGCCGAGGTTACACTCTTTCAGAGATACAAGACTCCTTGCTGCAGGGAGAAACGCTCTCATCTCTCCCTCCTTGTCTTACAGAAGCATCGTCGATGGGCAGCACGAGCCCCAGTGGCAATCGCGCATCAATCCCTCCCTTTTCGCTCAAAGAACTTCATCATCACCTCGTAGCCTTCATTGTTGCTGACGATCAGGTGTGTTTTTTCCGCTATTTATAAGTTATTCATATGGAGCATTGAATATATTGGTCAGTCTCTGAATGTCATGGAATGTAAAGAATTTCGACGACTTCTGCTCCTTCTTCATCAAAAGCTCCAGGACTCGGAAATTCCTCATCGTACAAAGATCTGCGAGGACATTATCAGTGCTTGGCAAAAGAGTTTCATCACGCTGAAGAAGGAGCTAAATGTACGTCCCGTGCTCATAAACGTGTGCGCTCTCGGGTGTATTTCTTTCACCGCCGACATTTGGTCCAATGACAACTGACGGCCCTTTCTCGCTCTTACTGCACATTGGATTGCAGAGGAGCCACACACAGGAGCCTTAAGACTTAGATCGGCACTTCTGGTGTTCCATTGGATCCATGGGAACCACAGCGGCAAGTCACTCATGAGGACAATACTGTACCTACTGGACCGTGCGACGACAACAGCGAAGGTCAGTTGCCCTCTAAGTTGAACTCACGGACCTGTGAGCTATCGCTGACGTCTCCCAGGTGGGGCATTTTACACTCAACAATGCAAGTAACAATAGGAGCTGTATGCATGAACTCGAGAAGCTCCTTCGTGCACGTGACGTGGAGTTTGACGGGTCCAACCGCCTGGTCATGTGCTTTCCCCATGTCATGCACATAGTATGCGTGACTCATGTCCTCAAGGGTTTCACAGATGCTGAGTCCGAGCTCAGTTCTCTTGCTAACGCCTGGCTTGACGCATCCCCTGTATAGAAATCCTTAATGGATATTCTACTGGCGCAGTATAGTAGAGAAGACTACTACAAGTAAAGGGAGAACTCTAGTAGAAAACTTACTAGGAAGTCGAGATAGAGATATTGAGAACTGAAAGAGTTTTCTACACTTATTTGATAGTGAAGCGAACTGAATATTCCAAGGTGAGGGATGAACCCTTATATACTACATGATATGTTTGTACATATTATGGTATGGAATATTCTATGAGATCATGTAATAAGTTCTAGCCAATAGCATAAGAAACTCATCATGATCAGTAAGCATGCCTCATTGACATGAGTCATGTGCAGTAAGTAAAGATGTAGCCAATAGCTAATAGAGCTCTTATCTACATCTAATCTACATTACATAAGCGTAAATGAAAGATCTAGATCGAGTCTAGACACCATAGTATTTGTTGTGTAAGAACTACTTGAATAACTATGGTTTTAACACTTTTCCTCATTGAGCTGATGTGTAGAATTTTGTTGAAGTCCAATTAAATGCCAAAACGCGATTTAGTGGACACCTAAACTCATGCCTCTTGCGGCCAGGGGCAAAGTTGACCAAACAAAAGAGTGGGAATACACTTGGGATGATAAAAGGTCAAACAACACAATTATCTCGTAAGCAATATCTCTAATGGTATTTCAAATGAAACCATTAGGTAATATCTGCCTTATTAGGGTAATTAGTTAGACCAAGCCGTAAGCAACCCATTCGGAACTTATCAAAGGTAACATTCTTAGTAAAGATGTCAGCCTTTTGATCGGTAGTTGGAACATAATACAGTTCAAGTTCATTTAACTCTTGTACTGCATCTCGAATGTAATGATATCGAATAGCAATATGCTTAGACCTTCCTTCTTGAGCAGGATTCGATGCCAGGAACATAGCTCCTTGATTATCACAATTAAGTGGTAATGGTCCTTTAATCTCATGACCTATCTCTGAGAAGAGATTTCGTATCCAAGCAAGTTGCTTGGCAGTGTCTGTCATGGCAATGTATTCTGCTTCGGTAGAAGATAGAGCAACAACCTTTTGTCTACGTGAAGACCAGGAAACAATAGCGTCTGCAAGGAATATACAGTAGCCAGAGGTAGATCGTCTAGTTTCTGTATCACCAGCCCAATCAGTGTCACAGTAAGCTGAGAAACCATTGTTCTTAGCTAAACCATTAAATGTAATAGATACATTTTTGGTATATGAAAGGTACCGGACTATATATAGTGCTCGGTTCACATGATCTTCGAATGGATTAGCCAAGAATTGTGACATCTTGATTACGGAATATGCAAGATCTGGTCTAGTGCCAAGCATAATGTATAGTAATGATCCTATTATGGATTGGTATTGAGACCTTCGCTTAGCATCTTCCTTTTGTTCATTTGGGCTCGGTATATAACCGGAAGGAAGTGGAGTTCTAGCGGGTTTTGAGTTTTCTAATTGAAAACGTTTCACAACCTTGTCGGCATAAGCTATTTGATCTAATCTTAGAGTTCGTTTAGAACGATCTCTAGTAATTGTCATGCCAAGATATTCTTTGGCATCTCCTAATACTCGAGATTCCCATTGTGTTGTGAAAATTTTAATATGCTCTAGGAGTAATTTAGTGTTACTTCCCATGAATAGTGCATCGTCTACATAGACAACAAACACTATCTTGTCTTTTCCAATGTATTTAATATAAACACCTGGATCAGAGACAGTACATTTAAATCCCATATCAACTAGGGATTTGTGTAAAGCCTTATTCCATTTAATGGCGGCTTGCTTTAAACCATAAATGGCTTTTCGTAATCAACAAACTTTGTTTTCTTTTCCTTTCTTGATAAAACCTTCTGGTTGTACCATATAAAGCTCCTCATCGTCATCTAGCTCTCCAAAGAGAAAAGCTGTTTTTACATCGAGAGCTTTAATATCCCAATCCTCTAATGCTGCTAGAGCTAATAAGAGTCGGACTGTCTCGAAACGAGCGACGGGGGAAAAGGTTTCTTCAAAATCTATTCCAAAGATTTGAGTAAAGCCTTTTGCAACAAATCAAGCCTTTTACGACCATCGCTCTTTACTGCAAATATCTATCTCCCTGTGATGGGTTTTCTACCTGGAGGTAGATCCACAAGTTCCCAAACATTACGGTCGTGAAGAGATTTAATCTCTTCTTCCATCGACTTTTGCCATTCTTTTTGTTCACTTAATGATAATTTCTTAACATCTCGGTAATGAACCGGTATTTGACTAACAGCTACAGCTGCTGTGAACATATAGTGGCGAACCCATTTTGAACTGAAAGGTTCTTTAGGTGGATTGACATATAAGTCGTCCATGTTCATATCCTGTAAATTACTAGGATTTGGTGCTTCCGGTATTGGAGTAAGGACCATACTCGGAGTAAGTGGTGACAGTGGTGTTAACTTTTCCTGACTTGTATCCATAGGTATTGATATATCTAATTGATCTCGCTCTATTTCAAGTGGTGTTTTATCTCCATACGTATTATTTGGTTGGATTTTTTGTATGGGTACTCGACTAGAAACTCTGGTTCTAGTCCTTGGTTCCTCTCCAGCAATCTGTGTAGGATGATGCTGATGAGGTTTAGTGCAGAATTCAGGAATAGTTTCATCAGTTCCTCTTCGAGGTGCTAACCAAGGACAATAAAAGGGATTATTACGATAGAAATCGTATAGAGTTCTCTCTTCTGTATTTAATTCTTCAAGACTGTCTTGTTGGTCTCGAGGAATGTCTGGTAATTCATTACCATGTTCTGAATATCTATCCAGAAGTCGTCTCTTGTGCTGATGAACTCGATCAGGTGAAGTATTGAATTTAACATCATGATCGGTACATGTCTGTCCTTTATGTAAAGGACTATTAGGTCGCAAAACCTCAGAAGCTTCTTCTATCTCAAATTCAGGAGGAGAAGGTAAAGGAGTCTGATCTCATAATCTGGAAATATCCCAACTGTCTGGGTTAAGATCCCAGTCTAATTCTTCATCAGGATTAGATATATGAAGTTGAGGCAGTGATGGAATATGTGGGTTCGAAAATCCTTGATTAGGATTTTGAGGAATTTGTGGTGGAAATACTATGGAAGGATAAGTAATTATCTGATCAGGATAGACCTTATCTGTTCCATTTCCATTAGGTCCAGGTTGAGTGGCTTCTTCTTCCGGAATGATTGGCTCGGAAGAGTTAGGAATAGTGGAAAGTTCGTCTATTGGTTTCAGTTTCTTTGAGCAATAAGGAAATACAACTTCATCGAAAGTGGCAGTCGAGGAAATGAAAATTCGTCGACGTGATGGACACCAGAAGCGATATGCTTTAGAGCCTTGTTCATAGCCTAGGAAGATCATTTCTTCTGCCTTTGGTGCGAGTTTATTTTGTCTCAAATCTTTTGGTATAAAGACATAAGCCTTACAACCAAAGACTCGGAAATATGAAACATCTGGTTTATCACCTAGAAATATTTTGGCTGGAGTTTTCCATTTGTGTCGTCTCATAGGTTGTCTATTATAAATGTGTAATGCTGTCTCTGCTGCATCTTGCCAAAAAGAATTCGGCAAGCAGGCATTAAGTCTAATGGCTTGTGCCTTTTCCATGATGGTTCTATTAAATCTCTCTGC
>JBBPOK010000360.1:0-31059 GCA_038091415.1 Leccinum variicolor
AGCGACGTGGTGGAGGCAAAAGAGGATGCGGTGCCTCTCGCTTATGTCACTTGTCCGAAGACATTGCACTGTGACTCCGCTCGTGCCTCACTCCATCTCAGTCCGACCCGCTCATCTGATGGGCCCTCCATCGAAAAAGCAATATAAGATTTGGCATGGACTAACTTACAGCTATTATCCAAGAAATACATACATATCTACGCAAATCTCGAACGCTCGAAGAAAATATCTTCACTCCCACTCAACGGTTTCTCAACATATTACATGCATCACGCAAACGAAAGCAGAGAACAAACCCAGCGACCCACATACATGCTCCCATTTCCCATCTCCATATCAGTGCACCTCGCCTTCTTTGGCTTTTCCAGGGCAGGAGGACGAGGGAGCAGGTAATTGCGCCAGTTTGCGGAAGATCTAGGTGGAGAGGTCGTTTAGACATCTCGTCCGAGAACCAACGGGTTGATGAAGATGGACGGGACTGGGCTGACCTGGATGAAACACTCCACAGGCTGAACACCGTTCACCGCCCACTTGCCGTCAATGATGACGAACGGCACGCCATTGATACCCTGCGCCTTCGCGGCCTCGACCATCTTTTCCACACAATCCAGATACTCTGTCGACTGCAAAAACTCAGCCGTCTGTGAAAGGTGCAGCGCGTGAGTCGGCCAGTCAAAATTCACCTTCAACTTCGGGAAACGCACCTCCTCCCGGTTCATGAGTCCGACACTGACGGCAGCTTCGATCAGCAAGTCCTCGTCGCTGGGGTTCCGTCCTTTCGAAAGACAAGCGTCAAAGATGTACAAGTTGAATTTCCACTGCAGACTCTGTCCGCCTTCCTTGTACGCTTTCGCAGACAGCCGGTGGGCCTGAACGGTCCCACATATAATGCTATCTTCCGTTCTAAACATGATCCGTTAGAAAAACAATGGCGGGACGATCTCTTTTGAGAAAAAGACCAACAATTTTAGGTCTGTTTTTTGCGCGAACTCGTCGATTGCTCTCAGCTTGAGCACTGATTCTTCCTTCCCAAACCGCTGCACGAGGTAAGCGTTGCGATACAAGACCTGTTTCGGATCTTTGATGGGTAAAGAGGTCGAGTTTACGAGAACAAAAGGGCGGAATTCCACGTCGAATCGGACGGGCAGATCCCGACAAGCTTCGATCGCGTCTTGAAGAATCTTCTCGCAGATATAACAGAAACTGCAGATCTATACGGGAGGAAAGTCAGTGTATGAGGAAACATCGCAACATCTGGACACCAATTTGCTTACGTAATCGGATATCACGATTGTCTTGATGGTACGGACAGATTTTTCCGATGTGGGAGGAGGGAGGGGAGGAGTCGGTCCGAGCTTGCTATGAATACTGACGATCGATCAAAACCAACGGACACGTGGGCAAATTTTGACTTGGATGCTCACCTCCGTAGATCCGCAAGCTGACTGCGTGGTAAACGAATGGTTAGACAACAATTTCGGAGGTGCATTCGGAATGACATACCACTCAGGAGCGTTTGATATCAGGACGCATTCGTCAGAACTTGGGTCGGTGCAACGATAATTGCTCTCAGACACTACGCTAATTGATCCGGGACGGCAAGGTTCGGCTTCCTCTTTCCCCTTTGCTTCAACCACGTTGTTAATTGTCTCTTTCGGAGGCTCGTTAGTAGCCACTACTTCTGGGATATCATGAGTGGAAGTGTCTGAACCGCTATAAGAAACAATTAGACCACGGCGGTCAAACACTTGGTCTAAAACAAACCCAGAGTTTTGCAGATACGCCACACCTGCATGATCTCAGTCGTTGCCAAAATACGTAGCCAAACCCCTTACCGTTCCGTAAGACAACCATGAATCTCTCAGACACCGCTTTTGTTATAATTTCGTCCTTGATAAGCACTTTGGGCTTGAGCAAACCCTGGAACATAAAGGCAGGTCAGCGCCTATACATGATGAGCAAGGGTGCCAGTGCAACCGCGACTGACCTCGTCGAAAAGGGAGCCCCAATCACTATCGTGTGTGATCGCTACCTTGGCAGATGGTTCCTAACGATCGTTAAAAATAAGTGTAAACCTTTCCCATGTTCGCAACGCGATCGTGGAAAAACGACATACTTTCTGAAGTATATATTTATTGATGACGTCCGAGGGATGGAAAACCTTCTTTTAATTTCCTTAAGAACCGCGCTTAAGCGATTAAAAATCCCTCGGGCTTACCGACGCTATTTCTGGTCTACGCTGGATCTCGACAGGTGTGCCTACATTCTCGCGCGAGGCGGGCCCAGCACGTCGGTCACGCTCGCTCCCGTCGCCCGATGTGCGAATACTCTTGGAGATGCCCCTCAAAACATTGCCCAACCACGAGTCACTGGAAGAGGGGTGTTCGGGTCGCACGACAGGCTGGAAGGTGACCGATCTCTGTGAGAGGTCCCGCCTCCCAGGGATCTTCAACGCGAGCTTGAACCCGCGAATGAACACAGTCTGATTCGGGGTGCCAGAACCGTTGGCGGTAGGACCGACACGCCATTCCATGCTCTTGGTCGACTGCCACCCATGCTCTGGGGCCGACCCCCCGGCATTGAACATTGCGGTGAACTCGCTGTCCTCTTGTTCGTTGTGGTATTCTGAGACACCCCACGACCGCGCCTTGTGAAAGCCCGTGACGACGTAGATCGCGTCGTGGCCGATGACCCGACCGAGCTTCTCCTCCGCGAACCGGTACCACGTCGTCCCATGTAAAGCCGCCTGTTCAAAGAACGCACGACGATCGCGCACGTCGTGGCGTTCCGCGCCATCGGGGAGGACGAGTACCGCGCCCTCATTCGACGACATCCTAAATGTGTACTGCCCGGCTCTGTCCGACCGACGAAATGGATTGCAGCGTCAAGGAGAAACAGTCGGGGTAGAACGCAGCAAAAACGTACCTCGATGTTCCATCACCGTCGCCGCCTATTCGGGTAACTGAAGAGCCGCTGAAGACCTGACCCGCGCTCTCTGCCGCTGCGACAGTTTCGATGTCTCCGTCACTCAGTTCAACGTGACTGAAACCTTCAGGAACGCCGATCGAGCGATGCAAGTCGTGGTCCTTGGGCACGCAAAGGTTGAAAAAGACATCAAAGTGACCGTTGGTGGGGTTAACGACGCCAACGTCGCCTATCCTGAGGCCTTCGGGTCGACTGGATGAGAGCTGATCTGGTGACCAGATTGGGTATCCGCGAGAGGACGATACGTGCGTTGCATAAACGTCTTGCGGAGATCTGACAGGCATTGGGAAGAGGTGAGTAAGTAAAAGGTCGACTAATCGTATGCTTGGTAACACTTCAACTATGACTAATCGAATCAAAATGGATCCGTTTATGGAATCCCCGAGCCAACACCACCTTACTAATGATGGCATCATGATTGGCCAAGACTACCTCCTGAAACTAAAAACAATGTTTGGCGCGATCGAGTGACATTCGACTCGGCATTGTCGAGCAACAGACAAATATACCGGGCCGGTCCGCAGGCGGACCGCAGCCTGAGCGTCCGAGAGGACCGGGATATTACACTCAAGCGAATACAAGCACCGCCGAGACGATCCCGACAAAAGTCCACGCCATCGTATTACCGACATTCATCCGTCCACCGTTTCCAACGTCTGCACTCTGCGGACACAAATTTGTGCCTTCAAGCGACGTCACTGGCAAGAGTACCTGTTCCAAGCGATGACGCCGAGGTCTACAGTCAGCCCATCATCAACTAACGAGCGATCTGATCCGAACCTTCGGCATCCCATCATCCGACTGGATCGATACTCCACCGTTCTCCGCCGCAACAAATGCGCGACAGGTCAACACATCCACCAGTCGTTGTCGACTCTCAAACACAGGGTGCGTCACGTTCCATAGGACGGAATTTGTCTGTTCGCCACCGACATTGGTCAACAGTGTGAGCATGGGCCGTTTCCAGACCGCGAGCGTGTTGTACGAATTGGTATCCAGGAACTGCATCTAAATGGGGTCTGGTTAATGACATCTTCTTTCCTCTCCGCAGCAGCTTGAAAAATATTTGAACACACTGGCGTCGTCAAAAAATATTTTTCCGAAAAAATGGCGGCTTTCCGTGCTCGATTTAGTGTTGCGACCATCATGTAGAGTGGGTGCTCGGTGTCATAGCGCGTGTACCATAACCTACAATCCAGTAAGCATTACCATGGAGGGGCACAAACACAAACGTACGGTTCGTGATTACTCGGAGTTGGACCTCCTGAAAGCCCCTGTTCCTGTCCTGACACTATAAGGAGAAATGCTTAGCCATATGGCTACTTCCAGCTTACCGTAATATAGGATGGGAATTCCATCGTGAATAAATGGCCAGACAATGCTATTCGCGCGAAGCTGTGCTTGGCGTTTCAGTTGACACGTCGGACTCGGGTGCAGAGCTGTTCGTACCGCGGGGTCGCTAGTCAACGAGCCGAAACGGGGTTGATCGTGGTTCTCCAGGAAGGACCCTGTCATAAAGGTTCCGCTGGTGTACGCCTCCTGTGATTGCTGGACAACGTTTTTCAACCCACTAAAGTCGCCCTTTGTCGATGTGAACGCGGGCACGAGTTCGAACCAGGTAGGATAGTCCAGCACAGCGTTCATGACGCCTTCCACAGCATCAACGTGTCTCTACATTGACGATCAAACTTTTGACTTACTAGTATAGGGACTAGTGTAATTCACTTCAACCGAATACACCTGTCCAAAACTTTAGTTTGCCCCTCTTTCGCTCTGCACGTTGCATACCTCTCCGAGAGTGAAGATGCTCGCCTGAGTCGTAAAGGTGTTCCAAAAGTCCATCGAAACGTGCCTGACCGTACTCAACCTCAGTCCATCCACCGCAAACTCCCCGATTACGTCTTCGATCCACTCGTTCAGCGCTCCGATAACGTCAGTGTTTTCCGTGTCCACGTCCGCCCACGGCATAGTCTCGTTTCCGAGCCAACATTGCTCCACCTCTGTCTGGTTTCCATAGTCAGTGACCCAGCAGACTGGGTGTAGATACGAGAAATCGGTAAAAGGCTGCAGTCCGGTCGCGTTGGTCGCGTTGGCGATCGCAAGCTGCGCCGCGGTGAGGTTGAACAGGCTAGAAGACACCATGTGGTTGACGACGACGTCGAGCATGAGGTACATCCCCCGTGTGTGGAGGGAGTTGCTAAGATTCTTCAGGTCGTTGGCTGTGCCGAAATGCGGGTTGAGCGCGTTCAGGTTCTGGGCCCAGTATCTGTGTATCGCAATCCGTCAACAACGGTGGTCGAACTCGGCCGCGTTTTCGAACGTACCCATGATATGCCTCGCCCAGCGGGGTCTGGCCCTCGACGTTGGCAAACGGTGGCGAGATCCAGATGGCGTCGAAACCCATGCCTTGGATGTAGTCGAGATGATCAATGATGCCTCTCCAAGTACCACCACAGTATTGAAGGGCAGAAGTATCACAGAGAACATTGTACGCAGCACCGTCGCTCGAATCCTGGAGTGCAAACCGATCCGTCATGACCTACGACACAGTTGAGCCTCCATATCCAAAGAAGGGGAGTATCAGACGGACCTGGTAAATCGAGCGTGATCTCCAATGTTGCTCATCAGCAGCCAACAACGGCACGAAAAATAAACAAGCGAAAGTCAAGAGAAAAAGGATTGAAGAGTACGTCATGCTGGTGAGTTAGAACGCCCGCGTTGTTGAGCGAAGTTGTTTCTCAGAGGTAATGGCATGCGCAGAGACACGGGACAGTGCGCAGCAGGCTGAATATTTGTTTGAGGGAGCTTCTTTGTCTGCATTCCAAGCGATGCCGTTGACCTCTGTCGGCAAACTCTTCAGCTCCACTTTTGAATTGGCACACAAGCGACGTGTCTGAGACGCGTCGTGGTCACGTGTTACGAAAATAATTCTTCACCGTTGCGGTCAAGTCAAAATTTCTTGGCGAGAGCCCTCTATTTCACACGCTCTACAATACAGGAAGGCTGTCTCAACCAGTGTTTTCACTCAAGCTCACAGATTCTGGAGGCGAGCTGTACGTCGGTGGAACGAACGAGGCGCTTTACGTTCCTAGCACCCTTGTCTTCATCCCTATAACAAATCCGGTGAGCGCAAATGCCAGGCGGTATGGATACATACTTAGATTGCCCTTTCAGGTTCTATGGCAGCTGAACATCGATAACATTCGAGTAAACGGAGACATAGTTCTGACAGATGTAGCCGCCATCATCGACACTGGTGCCTACTTCATTATTGGTGATCTGCACCGAGTTTTGGCCCTGCACAACGCGGGTCGCGGGGGGTTATACATGGGCACTAATGGTGGTAGTGGTAGCGGTAGTAGTGGTGGTCGTTATTACACCTGTGAGTTTCGATCGATTTTGGTACTTTTGATTGATTCCCTGTAGTCCCTTGCAAAAGATTTCCCTCCGTGATTTTTACCATTGGTGGAGTGCAGTATGGGGTCCCTGCCCTCAACCAGGGACAGGTTATGCGTGCCTCGCCCAATTGCTTTACCGGGATTGTCAGTCTGTATCAGAACACTAGTGAGATTCTTCTGATCTGCATTTCCTCTTCCCATACTGACCGGTGAACCCGACTAGGACCCTGGTCGATCGGGACCATCTTCCTCCAGCAGTTATATACCGTGTTTGATTTCAACAACCAGTCACCACGAGTTGGATTCGCAAAGCTTACGTAGAGAAACTAGATACATACTACATACTAGTGTTTTTTTGCACAAGAGGTCTGATCGTAGAGTCACGACCTGCCACCACCCTACCATTCTGTATCATCATATTCGACATCCTTGACCCGTCCTCTTCCGATGAGGGGTCGCAAATGTGTGACCCCAAGCATGAATAGTAAAACGTCACCTCGCAGTCCCTACAATATTTCCTGGCCGCGCAATCCCTGCAGAGATTGGCTAGGCAATCATTGGTATCACATACGAACTCAAAATCTTCCTCCACGGAGAAGGCGGCGACGACTGCGGCGGAAATGACGACGATGCGCGAACGTCCTGAACTTGTCTGATCCGAATGTCTGATCCGAAAGGCAGCAACGACGTGCATGGGAAGGAAATACCGCTCAAAGGAGGAGAGAAAGAGGTTTCCAAATTGCCCACACAAACGAACGAGCCACAACCAAAACAAACGGACCCGGCGGCGACGCAAGCAACAACTTCAGCACAGAGGATGGTGGTAGACAAGGCCCCAGAGGTGCTTCCAGACGCGCCCAATAAGTCGAGAAGAGTGACATTTTTTGTGTCCCAATTTCGACATTTTTTTGGGATTTACAGCGAATTGAAAATGTCATGATGTTGTCTCCGTAAATGGATTTTCCCCTGGAGAGTGGCGTCATTCCGGATCGTGTGACAAATTGTCGTACGCCTTGTGCCGTGCGTTTGGGACTAGGCTAGCCAGTTGCCTCTCGCCGTTGTGCCTCTCAAAAAAAAAAAAGTCATGACCCCGGTGTGTGTGAAGCTTGTGCTTGTTTGGTCTAAATAAACTTTTAACATAGTTATTAACTTCAAGCGTTCAACGTTCGTCCTTTCAAAGTGTAGTTCTGAAACTGACATGGATCTGGATCTAGATACTCTCGGGCATCTTTTTCGCGCATGCCACTCTTCCCGAATCTAAGGTGGTTAAGCCTCATTGTTTTGCACGATTCTCACACCTCGTGGCTGTACTGAATCTGAGGAATGTCACCCTCTTCATTTCGACCTCAGCACCTGCATCGACCGGTAGTACGCCCAGGCGGGCTTCAGTACTGTCCTGCCCCTGAGCTCGCCGCCGGTGATATCACGACCTCTCGAAAGGTCCCTTTTTTCACGTCGTCCTTGCCATCCAGTGCGTCCCTCGGGGGGCGCATGCATGCTATTGCTGCGACGTGCTCCCTATCGTCCGTTGAGACATGTTGAAAACTGAATGTGAAATGTGGGGTTGAATCAGATATGGTTAATTCAACAAACTTAGCTTCGGCTCGCCCCACTACGATCACTTCCGAACTGCACATAATGAACCTCTTCGGCGACGAGGATACCCCATACGAGAGTCTCCATGCCCTTGTTAGTGCGGAGTAAAGCCGTGGTTCGATGCGTTCGTCAGTGCCCGCGGCGCTAGCAAGGGGGGTGACAGCAAGATAGGTATGTACTCGTCGTCGTCCCACGCCTGCCACGCTCACGTTCGCCCAGGTATACCTATGACGAAAGAGAATTTTGCAGAGCTCGAATTGTCTCTCTTACATTCCAGCAAGACATCGAGACACCGGAGACTCGCCTCGTGACCCTTCCCGCCATCCAGCGTTCGTCGAACAAGTCTGCTTCTTTCTACTCCTTGTTGATCATTACTGATCTCCACGTGCAGGCCCAAGTGATGGGTCGAAGATCAAACATCTCGCACATACCACCTGTTAAACGATAATCAATACGTTCCACGGACATGTTAACTCGTGGATCAAGTCCATACAGGCAGTCATAAAGCACACCCGAGACTTGTCTTCTGTCACTGCGTCCCAGGAAACCAATCTCTGATTGAGCTGGGAAATAGCCGTGGAGGGTAGCGAGGCCCAACGGTGGTCGTGAGTACTGTCGAGTTCTACACACTTGTTCTCCCTGACGTGGACATGTGACAACTAACTTGCTTCCGCAACGAAACGCTAACATTGCTGAAAATTTGCACTAATCAAAAGTAAGGTGTAGATGGCACCACCAACTCACCGCCCTTCGACAATCGCCCGCTCCGCCTTGCACTGGAAGAACACTTGGTAACATGGAACATCAAGAGTTCTCCCGGTTGAATCCGGCTTGTGAGTTTAGATTCTTTCGCGAAACTCTTCACCCATACCTGTTTCGATGATCCGAATGTACTTCATCAGTTTGATTGTCATCCGGTTGGTTCCTAGCCGTGATGCCATCCCGACATTTATTTATGTCAGGCGCACGTACTCGATGGCATTTGTGCTCCTCCGCATTTACTACCCAATGCTCTTCAAGGTGATCACAACCATTGCCGTCACAGTGGCTGTTTTCGTTCTGGCCACCCAAACACCTGATCGAGGGGGAAGTGATGGTATAGCCATACCACTCACGAAACGCTCTGATACCGACGCGCGCAAATTTCATGCTACGTCTCATAACGCGTAAATCGTCTTGTGATGTCCTCAGGCATCGTTTTTGCTTAGACATTTTTAGGAAGATCATCCGTGGGCCAAGTGGCATGGATGCTTCCAAAACGAACACGCCGCGTGATCATCCTTCTGCTGTGGAACGGGCCGGGTCCGTAGCCGGCGTTTATTTGACAAACCACTTGGATGAAGTATGGTACGGGACCATTTCGATCGGCACTCCTCCCCAGTCCTTTACTGGCAAGTCTTTCCGTACATTCGTGACACCCACTCACTCTAGTTGCTACCTCAGTCCAGTTCAACACCGGTACTAGGTAAGTGATTTCTGTCAGTACCATGCACTCTCTCGTCTTATTCGACCCAGCGATCTCTTTGTTCCAGCCTCAACCGGTGATGACCACTGCGGAAGCCACCATGGCCTCTGGCATCTCGCATCGTGCCGAATCACCAACTTCAACCTCAATAAAAAATTTGCGCAAGTATTTGCAGATGGTAAGATCGCCCGTGGTCAACAATACTGGGACAATGTAACCATTGCTGGTTTTACCGTATGTTTGTATTGTTTGCGAGCATCATCACTTCTGATCGATGAATAGGCAGACATTCAGGCCATCGGTGCCGCAACAACATATTCTTCAAATATGGACGAATCTAAGTTTCCTGCAGATGGTATATTGGGATTAGCTTTCCCGACTTTGTCGCAATTGCATGGCCAGAGCCCTCTGTTTCACACGCTCTACAATACAGGAAAGCTGTCTCAACCAGTGTTTTCACTCAGGCTCACCTCTTACGGAGGTGAGCTGTATATCGGTGGAATGAACGAGGCGCTTTACATTCAGAACACCCTCGTCTTTACCCCTGTAACAAATCCGGCGGTGGTGAGCGCAAACGCCAGGCGGTATGGATGCATACTTAATTGCCCTTTCAGGGTCTCTGGGAGCTGATGATAGATAGCATCGAAGTCAACGGAGTAACAGTTCTGACAGATGTAGCCGCCATCATCGACACTGGTGCCACCTTCATTATTGGTGATCGACAGCGAGCTTTGGCCGTGCACATGGCGGCTAACGGGGGGGAATACATAAACAGGCGTGGTATTTTTTACACTTGTGAGTTTCGATCTATTTTGGTACTTTTGATTGACTCCCTGTAGTCCCATGCAATTATTTTCCCTCCATGACTTTTACCATTGGTGGAAGGTCGTTTGAAATGCCTGCCCAGGTCCTCAACAAAGGACAGGTTAGTCCTGGGGCGCACCGTTGCTTTAGCGCAATTATCTCCGCGGAACAGGATGCTAGTAAGATTCTTTTGATTGGCAACATTTCCCCTTCCCATGCTGACCGGTGAACCCCACTAGGATTTTGGTCGCTCGGGACCATTTTCCTCAAACAGTTCTATATCGTGTTTGATTTCAACAGCGTGTTACCACGAATTGGATTCGCAGAGCTTATGCCGATATACTAGATACATACTACATACTAGTGTTTTTTGCACAAGAGGTCTGTTTGTAGAGTCACGACCTGCCACCATTCTTTATCATCATACTCGAGATCCTCGAGCTCGTGCTGCGTGCTCTTCCGAAGAAGGGTCGCAAATGTGTGACCCCGAGAAGTACTAGTAGTAGTCCATCCTCCAGAAAGAGTAAATCAGAAGCAAAAACGAGAAGATGATGGGAATGCCAGAATGTAAAATACCATCCACGCATTGACAACCATGTCCCACTTGCGTCGGAGGATTTGAACACGAAAGCTTGCAGACCATACATGGCACCTCTAGATCTACTACGGCCACCGAGACGATCCGTTGCCAGACCACTGGCAGCATTATGGCTATTATTATAATTTGAAGCTTGTCTTTGTTTGGTCTAATTGAGTTGCTAACTTGGATACTTCTTGTCCTTTACAACTTCATGTTCAACGTTCGTCCTTTCAAGTTCTGAAACTGACATGGATTGTACAAATAGTCGAACCGATCTCGATCCAAATACTCTCGGGCATCTTTGTCGGGCATGCCACTCTTCCCGAATCTAAGGTGGTTAAGCCTTCAAATTACTGTCGTGGACGATGTCGCCCGAGTCTCTCATACCTCGTGGCTGCCTCTTCATTTCGACTTCAGCACCTTCATAGTGCGAAGGGATCGCTTTCATCAAGCTCTCTTTCCATACAGGATATGTTGATACGTTTTCGTAGAGAGTGGTCTTTAGCTGACTTTAGTGACTTCATGAATCAGCACATTCGCCTCTTCTTCTGTCCATTGACTGAGCAGGTTTCCGTATCAATATCTTCTCCCACTCCACGCGAAAAAACGAGCCGGCCGCGCAACGCGACGCCAGTTGCGTCAGAAACCTCAAACTCCTCTCCCATCATCGTCGCTCCAAATACCGTCTCTGCTCGTCGTCGTCGTCGTCACTCTGGCTCCACTGCGTCGCCCCCATTCCTGCACAAGAGCGACGACGCCGAGTCAGACATCGAACTCACACCACCGCAACGTCCAAAATCGACACCAGTAGACGAACGTCTCCGAAGCAGGCAAACCGCAATGCACAACGCGGACCACCTAACTATTCTGCCTAGCGGCGCGGATGATGCCGAAGAAGAGAAACATGTTGACATTTACATGTCCTTATGAGGGCGCCTCAGCGTCGTCGTACATGAACACCCTTTGAAAGGTTATCGACTGGTACGCCTAGGCGGTCTTCAGTTCCCAACAGCCACTCGCATGCATCTGTCTTGCCCCTGAGCTCGCCGCCAGTGATGTGGCGACCTCTCGAAAAGTCCCTGTTTTCACGTCGTCTTTGTCGTCTAGTGCGTCCCTCGCGGGGCGTATGCATGCTCTTGCTGTGACGTGCTCTCTATCGTCCGTTGAGACATGTCAAAGACTGAATGTGAAATGTGGGGTCAGACAGGGTTAGGTCACAAAACCTAGCTTCACTCGCCCACTCACTTCCGAGCTGCACATAATCATCCTCTTCGGCGGCGAAGATACCCCAAATGAAAGTCTCCATGCCCTCGTTAGTTGCAGAGTAAGGCCCTGGTTCGACGCGTTTGTCAGTGCTGCGGTGCTAGTAAAGGGAGATGAGTATATACTAGTCGTCGTCCCACTGAACCTGCTACGCTCACGTTCGCCCAGGTATACCTATGACGAAAGAGAAGTTTTCAAAGCTCGAGTTGTCTATTCTACACCTCCATCAAGACGTCGAGACACCGGAGACTCCTCTCGGCCTTCCGGTCATCCGGCGGTTGTCAAGTCTGCTTCTTTCTACTTTTTGTTGATAATTACTGACCTCCACGTGCAGGGCCAGGTGATGGGTCGAATACCAAACATCTCGCACATACTACCTGTTCAACGATAATCCTTCCTCAACATTCCACGGACATTTTAACTCGTGAATGAAGACCCTGCTTTTGATCAGTGCAAATTTTCGGCTATGTTAGCGTTTCATTGCGGAAGCAAGGTAGTTGTCACATGTCCACGTCAGGGAGAACAGGTGGGTGTAGAACTCGACCGTACTCACGACCACCGTTGGGCATCGCTACCCTCCAAGGCTATTTCCCAGCTCAGCCAGAGATTGGTTTCTTGGGACGCAGTGACAGAAGACAAGTTTCGGGTGTGCTTTGTGGATGGCACCACCAACTTACCGCCCTTCTACGGTCGCCGGCGAAGTTTGTGACATGCACTATCAAGAGTTCTCTCGGTTCCATCCGACTTGTGAGTCTAGACTCTTTCGCGAAACTCTTCACCCATACCTGTTTCGATGATCCGGATGTATGCCATCAGTCAGATCGTTATCCGGTTAGTTCCTAGACGTGATGCTATCCCGATATTTATTCAAGTCAGGCGCACGTACTCGATGGTGTTTGTTCTCCTCCACATTTACCACCTAATGTTCTTTAAGGTGATCACAACCATTGCCGTCACAGTACCTGTTTTCGTTCTGGCCGGCCTTAGGGGGGGAAATGATGGTATAGCCATATCACTCACGAAACGCTCTGATACCGAATTTAATGCTACATCACATAACGCGTAAATCGACCTCTGATTTCCCCAGGCATCGTTTTTGCTTAGACGTTTTTAGCAAGATCATCCATGGGCCAAGTGACATGGGAACGCCGCATGTGCAACGGGCCGGGTTGGGAGCCGGCCTTGATTTGACAATCTTCCAGCATGGAATGTGGTATGGGACCATTTCGATCGGCATTCCTCCCCAGTCCTTCACTGGTAAGTTTTTCCGCGCATTCATAACATCCATTCACTCTAGTCGCCACCTCAGTCCAGATCAACACCGGTACTGGGTAAGTGATTTCTGTCAGTACCATGCACTCTCTCGTCTTATTCGACCCAGCGATCTCTTTGTTCCAGCCGTAACCGGTGATGAGAACTGCAGAAGCCACCCTAACCTCTGGGATCCCACAGCGTCCCACATCAGCAACTTCGACCTTAATACATATTTTGTGCAAGAATTTGGAGATGGTAAGACTGCCGGTGGTCAACAATACATGGACACTGTAACCATTGCTGGTTTTACCGTATGTTTGTACTGTTTGCGAGCATCATCACTTCTGACCAATCAATCACTTCTAACCAATGAATAGGCAGACATTCAGACCATCGGTGCCGCAACAGCATACTCTTCAAATTTTGGAGTAGCTGAGTTTGCTGCAGATGGTTTATTGGGATTAGCTTTCCCGACTTCGTCAGTATTTCATGGCCACAGCCCTCTGTTTCACACGCTCTTCAATGAAGGAAAGCTGTCTCAACCAGTGTTTTCACTCAAGCTCGCCGATTCTGGAGGCGAGTTGTACGTCGGTGGAACGAACGAGGCGCTTTACACTCAGAGCACCCTCACCTTTACCCCTGTAACCAATCCGGTGAGCGCAAACGCCAGGCGGTATGGGTGCATACTTAGATTTCCCTCAGGATTTCTGGGAGCTGAAGATAGATAATATTAAAGTCAATGGAGCAATCGTTCTGAGAAATGTACCCGTCATCATCGACACTGGCGCCCACTTCATTCTTGGTGATCCGCGGCGACTTCGGGCTCTTCACCGGCCGGCTCGCGGGGGGCCATACAGGGGCAGGGGTGTTCACACTGGGGAAAACCTTGGTCATTACACCTGTGAGTTTCGATCGATTTTGGTACTTTTGATTGACTTCCTGTAGTCCCATGCAGGTCTTTTCCCTCCATATCTTTTACCATTGGTGGAAGGTCGTTTGAAGTGCCTGCCGGAGCCCTCAACTTAGGACAAGTTGGACGTAGGGGGCAAAATTGCTTTAGCGCATTTATGTCTGTGGAAAAGAATCCTCGTGAGATTTTTCTGATCAGCATTTCCTCTTCCCATGCTGACCGGTTCACCCGACTAGAATTCTGGTCGCTCGGGACCATTTTCCTCCAACAGTTCTATATCGTGTTTGATTTCAACAGCCAGTCACCACGAGTTGGATTTGCAGAGCTTCCGCCGAGTGACTAAACACATACTACATACTAGTGTTTTTGCACAAGCGGTCTGATTGTAGTGGAGTCACGACCTGCCACCACCCTACGATTATGTATCATCATACTAAACATCCTTGAGCTCGTCCTCTTCCGAAGAGGGTCGCAAATGTGTGACCCCAAGTATGAATAGCAAAACGTCACCTTGCAATCCCTACAATATCTCCTAGCCGCGCAGTCCCTGCAAATATTGGCTAGGCAATCATTGGTACCACATACGAACTCAAACTTTTCCTCCACGCGTACCGGAAGGCGGCGACGACTACGGCGGAAATGACAACGATGCGCGCTACGCGTTCCACCTCTGTCGTGAACGCCCACGCCCGCACCCACCCCCATGACGGTCCGTTTCCCCAGGGCCCAGGGTCTCCCAGTCTTATCGGCTGTTTTGCGCGCGCAATGCCGACGACGCCCACGCCCACCGCGTCACGAATGAGCACAACGAACAAGGGCATTTATCCTTTCGGGTCGTTTTCATTGTCTACGGCGAGTCTGGTGATTGCGCTAGCGCCATCGCCGAGCGAGTATATATACAGGTGGACGTCGTCTGGGAATAAGGGAGGGGACGGGTAGTTTGATTCTGTGTGATGCACGGAGTCAGTTGACATTTTTCGTGCGAGGGAGGGGCGCGGGGTATTGGTTAGGGGAATGTCGTTGGACCTGCCTGGGGAGACATTTGCGCGTTATTATTTGCTTCACCGTCTTGCACCACCAACAGGAAGTACCTTTGAAAGCCCTGGCAGCTGCCTGATCAGCAACGGCATTCTGTACTTGCCACTAGAAAATGCAAAGTGGAATAAGCCAGGAGGAGTCGCAGCTCTGGACCGACTGTATGGCGCACTATGCAAATTTGTTTTGACGAAACGACATCTTGGCGGTAATTACCAGACATACTTTCTTTACGTAATCAAATTCCGGGTCAATTGACGACCGGCGTTGCGATGCCCTCCAAAGTACTCAATCGACTCCTTCAATCCGCACAAAATGCACCGCTGCCAACAACGCTTGCTGGCGTCCTTGTAGTAGCTCTCTCGACTTACTACCTGCTTCGCTCCCGGCGCCGGTCACTACGAACGTCCCAAATCCCCCACGACCGTGAGCGCGTGCTAATCCTCGGCGCAACGAGTGGCGTCGGGCGAACGCTGGCACACAAATATGCTTCTCGCGGAACCTTCGTATGTGTGGTAGGTAGGCGACAAGCCATGTTGGACGAGGTCGTACAGGAATGCAAGGAGCTTTCCGAACGAGCAGGTTTCACAGACCGCGTGCTAGGCGTTTTGGGGAACTTTGCGGAGACACAGGACATGGTTCACTTGCGCCAAACGCTTCATAACGGTACGCAGTCATTTGATGATGTCATAATGCAAGATATTCATGAGTGCTTATAGCATGGCGCGGGCTCGATACGCTCATTCTCACCGCTGGTGTCTCTGCTCTACAGCCACTCATGTCCGTCGCGGGTGTCGACATTTCTGCACCAGATATCGTCGGGTCCCAAGCTAGTCCTGAGGGCATCCAGCATGCCGTCAAAGCAGCTACGGCCGCAGTGAATAGCAACTTTATCGGTCCATACGTTGCTGCAATCGCATTTGTGAGCCCAAGCGCTGGTTGTGGAGGAATACATTTGACGTTTCGCTTCGTACAGATACCACTGCTCTCACACACTTCACCTGCACCGTCGGTGCTCCTGCTCTCGTCCGTCGCAGCACTAATACCCGCACCGACGCGCTCGCTGTACGCCGCCACGAAATCGGCATCGCTCCTGCTCTACCAAGCGCTCGCCATCGAACACCCCTCAATCGCCTTTACATTCATGCTTCCAGGCACCATCGAGGGTGCTTTCCGCGCTTCTGCGGTGGACAATCCCCCCGGGATCTCCACTCCCATTGTCTACGAATCCGACCCTAACAAGCACGGCTTGAAGCGCGAATTCGTGGCCGACCGGTGTATTAGCGCGATCGACGCTGGCGAGAAGATGGTGTTTACTCCATTGTTTTACAGACTGGCGCATGTTTTGTACTGGACGTGGCCGGCGTTCGTCGAGTGGAGAGCGAGGATAAAATACAACTTTAAATAGGTAACTCCGAGGTCTGTGTGCTTGCTATTTTTCCCGCTGGTCGTTAGGCTGGGTTGGAAAACGGACGATTATCTATGTACTTGTGGATCATGGGTTTTGTATATTTATCGCTGGTGAGGCTGCATAACTAAGGGATGCAGTTGTCACGCAAAGGTTGCCTTTATAACGGCTCTAGGTGCATAGTGAGCGAGTGAGTGAGATTCCTGGCGGGGCCCTGGGTGTGATAGGAAATCTAGTGCCTCTTCGGACCGTAGTCCTGACCGGGCCAAGCGGGCCGAGTGTACCTACATTTCCATTTACCGTGTGACTAGTAACTATGATGTGCTGATCGATGATCCAACCAAGCGTAACTCAACTTGGACCTTTCATGGATAACCCTCCCTTCGTTGTATTCGGATACGGATCTCTCATTTTCAGGGTGGGTCATCACCCGAGCATTTTGGCTTCTTGGAGTTCAACGCTGAACTGGTGGTGACTTGATAGCCTCCCCCACATGTTATATCGCAAGGTCCGCTCTACGATCATAATAGCACCATGTTATCTCCAGTTTGAACACTCTTTCAGTCCCAGGTTTTCTGAAAGGCTACGTCCGACGGTTCGCGCAGAAATCGCACGACCATCGGGGGACGCCCGAAGTGGGTATCGAACAATGTTCTCGATTTCATTCACGTTTTCCACATATTCACACACTTTTACACTTCATATCCACTTCACCGAACCCATCCGAACTTTGACTGCCGACATGGGCCCTCCGCAATATTCGCTCGTCGTGTCACCGATACTTGTACAAAGAACCCAGGGCGAGTTGTCACGCTCGTTCATAAAGAAGACTGGGACAAATTTTCCGCGTCCGTGCGTGACATGTCCACCTTTTCTCCCCTCCTTCCTTCATCTCTGATCGCGCTCACCAATAGGATGCGTTTCCACACGAGGACATCGTATGGGGTAAGTACTTTGTCGACCTCTGATTGGACTCGCTGATAAATCGGTGTATCAATGAACCCTGCCCGGCGGATAACAAATCGAAACAGGCGTCGCGTTCACCATAGACCCGGCATATGTCGCTGAGGTGCGGGACTACTTGGGTGAGTCCTTGTCTCGGCCCTCCCCGAAGCTCTCAGCGACCGCGGACTTTTGCCCGGTCGTAGTCTTGGTCTGAGTGGTCCAAGACGAGTGACGTACTACCATGCGCAACACAGATTATCGGGAAAAGGTATGTCCGGGTGAACGTCTGGCCGTCGAACTTTGGTCGCCTGCTCGTCTCTGCATCCCGTCTCACGTGAGGAATTCTTTTTATTTCGGCAATGGCAGGACGGATACACGATGGAGACGCTAGAAGTATATACCATAGACGATGGGGTAGAGAAAGTCATCGTACACGACGTACGTCTGCCTACTTCCTCCTGTCACGACGCGCTAATGGCGGACCTCTGTGACTGCAGGCATATGTATGTACCACCTTTATTCCTTATTGGCGTCAACGTCAACGTTCGATCTCATCCCGACGCTACAGTGCTACGTAGGCAGACCCGACAACCCGTCCTTCAGTATGCTCGAACTTCTGTCCAATCACACCTTTATGACTATCACCTAACAGTCGGCTCTGAACCACTCGATGCACTCGCCACGCACATATGGCACTCTGTCGGCCCCTCAGGGAGAAACAAGGTAACGTCAAGTTGTTCGATTCTCGATTTCGTTCCCCGGACGTGTGATCGCACAACACACAGGACTACTTGTACCAGCTCGCAGAGAGCGTTCGCTCGCTTGCATCCGAGTCTTTCGATTCCCACTTGTTTGCGCTCGAGGTGGGTCTCTCTCTCCGATTGACCACGGCTCTCAACGCTGCTGACTGTTGCATCGCAGACTCGGATCAGACGACTCGATAGAGAGCATAAGGTGGAAGTGGAGGGAAGGAATTGACGGGGTTAAGAGGGTGATGGAAGAAGGTGTGCAGGATGCCAACCAGAGCTTACATGGTGTTCCGGGATACCGCATGTCCAACGTGCTTCATCGCGATCGATCGGTGGTTTTCTGTTTTGAGAATGTCAGCCATATACAAACGCCGAGAAGGCTGTGTGGTTCGAAGACAGACGCACTCCTGAACAGAATGAACGAGGATCAGAAAGTCCGCACTCGTGAGCCGTCCGTGGCGGCGCTCAATATGAAATGCGCGAGATACCGGGCGACGCTCGGGTTGCGCTCGGGAGAGAACTGCAGGAGAAGAATATGCGAATCTCATAATTTGAAATTGTCTGCGATGATGATTGCGTGACATGTCGTCATCAATGTCATCGATGTGCGAATTCCTGGAAGTGTTGACGGGAGCCCAGGCTGGTGTAGTTCCGAACGGTGCCGTATCGAGGACGGTTAGGGTTTATGGAATAGCATGCTCGCTGACTTTGTTACTAGACACAAAAATGACTATCGAGGCAGTCGGGGATTTTGCTCCAGTGGGAGTGCACTCCAACTTGAACGGAGTTCAGAACGTGGACAGCCGTACCGCGCCGGAAAGGCCAAGTTACTTCCAGTCTTTCTGGCCGCATTTGGAACTGAGGATTTGGAAGTGTGGTCACTTGTCCCTATTCGATTGCGGTCGCGTGTGTGGTCAGTTTGTGACACTGTGGTGTTCACCGGCGCCATTCAGTCTTCTATATCAGTATAGTATCTTCCTGGTCGGGATGAAGCGGTGGAAACGCCAGGTACCCGTGGATAACGTTTTTCCCTGCTTGGAACTACTGCTCTTCAAGTGCGTTGATGAATCCGATCATGGCCATCGGGTGGCAGTTTCCAGTACAGATCCAAGGTAGACTAGATAGCGTATGAAATAAAAACTTGACGTCGATAGAGAGAAGTTTCTAAAGAAAAATAGAACACTGGCACTGGCACCTGTTGCATGCGAAAATATAATAATGGTTTCAAGATGCCAGTGGTTGACTGGTCGATGTTGGATCCGAATTGGAATTGGCGTTCAGTTTCATCATTCCGAATTGTGGCCACGGGGATCATGGGCACTTATATCGCCATTCGGCGCAAGTATTGTGCGTTGAGTCCGACCGTTTCCGCAATACCGTAGTACTCAAAGACGCTGAGACTCCGGTCAGTGCATTCAAGTTTGTGCGTGGGAAAAGAACTGTGTCTACCTATGCTTTACGTAAACGCTCGTAACGTAGACAAAGTTCGTTTTTCGCACCCTCAGGCTGTGGATTGGCAAGCCCACGTCCAACCCACCTTTCTTTGTCCAACTCTGCGTCATTCGGTACTTGTGGCTCCGAGGTCGGCTGATCCGGCGCACAGCACCGTGTCGTGTAATCATGCTGGAGCCCCAGCATTTCCCTGGGAGCCGCATCAGAACCTTGGCGTTTCACCCAGAAAACACGGCTGACGGAACTGCGGGACCCCCGGGCCTTGTAGCCTGGGAGTGATGCAAGTTAGATGTGGATATCCGGATTGTACCGAGTGTGCCCATACACAAGCATGAATCAGTGGCACGTCGATCGTCTACGAGAAAACGCAAGACTCGGACAAAGTACCGGTTTACCACCATATCTCCTTGCGTTGATCATGAGCATCCATGGTTCGGCGAAACGCGGTCCAAGTTGGATACGATTGAATAGTGTTCTGACGCATTTGTTCTATAGCTTCCGTATGCTCTAGTTCGGACGACAGAAAATGAATTGACGAACCTGTTCGGGAGATATTATAGTCTGAAATCACCTCCATGGAATTGTTTTTCGGTTGCTCGGAAAAAAAAGGTGGGTTACCAACTGAGACCCTGGCCTGCATCGGATCCGAAACTTGGCTTATGAACACCCCCTGGTCGTGAAGCACGATACGGGAGCCGGCAGGGTAAGATCTCTGTACTAATCTGTTAAGGTTCCGTCGGGTCCCGCGTATCTCTGATTATGGGAACGCCCCTCGCTGGCAGTCCAGCAGGGCTATATAATGGCAAGGATGCCCAAGGGCCTTTGGACTAACTGTCATTCAGAAGAAATACGAGCACCATGACTGTCAACAGCCCTCCATTCGTCGTATTCGGATATGGGTCACTCATCTTCAAGGTATGTCATGCCTTGAGGAACTCCGTCGGTGCTTTGATCAGCTAACACGACTTGGGCGGTGAATAGCCTCCCCCACATGTGATATCCCAGGGTGATCACTGCATCGATACTTGCAGCCGTACCGTCCTTGCTGAAATAACGCTAGTCCCAGGCTTCTTAAAAGGATTCGTCCGCCGTTTTGCTTTGAAGTCGTTCGACCATCGGGGGACACCCGAGGTACTTCAAATAACACCTACAGCCCCGCTCGGACGATCTGACAATTATCCTACAAGAACCCAGGACGCGTCGTTACCATTATTCACAAAGAAGACTGGGATCGAATGTGTATATCCGTGCGTGTCAAATTTCCCTTTCTTCAAGCAGAACAGGATACTCAATTGCGCATGCACACCTATTCCACTATGGTCCCGTCTCGTCTGACCACACAGGCTGAGGATGCTCCGGAAGAGGACATCGTGTGGGGTGAGCACTCCATCCCCTTTCATCATATGATACCGGACATGCTGATGATGGTGTGCGGGCAGGAGTAGCATTCACGATAGACCCTACATACGTCGACGAAGTGCGCGATAATTTATGTGCGTTCTGCTTCCGTGGTTTCGATCTAGAAACTGACCGTTCGTCATAGTCAAGCGAGAGACGGTGTGTTCCATCCCAGTCTACATCTGCCCGCATCGCATTCCTCAAGCGACATACTTCCTGAACAGGACTACGCGGTTGAAACGCTGGACGTGTATACGTGCGATAACGGTATCGAAAGAGTGATCATTCAGGAAGCATGTGTACGTGCACTCATTTCTTGGCTCTAAGGTCCACACTGGGTGATAACATGACACTTCTTATCCTATCAGTGTTATATCAGCCGACCGGACAATCCCTCTTTCGGTATGTGTCCTATCTCTACCTCCCTCGAAGAGTCCGTTGATGACATGACCATCACCCGCCGCCACTACAAGTCCAATCGGAACCTCTGGATGCCCTCGCGCTGCATATATGGCGCTCCGTTGGTCCCTCGGGTCCCAACAAGGTACGCGCCCACATTTTCTCCGTTCTCTTTACGATCAGAGAATGACGCACGCGTGCGTGCATAGGATTATCTTTATAAGCTTGCAGAGTCGATGCGCTCTCTCGCACCTGCATCACGCGACGCACACCTATTTACCCTCGAGGTGGGTTCGACGCCACTCTCTTCCCTTTTGGGTTATTTCGACGTGACTGACACGTCTTTTCCCCATATCGCAGTATAAGATCAGACAGCTCGACAACGAACGCGGAGGGAGCGTCGTCTGCTATTGACGGACGCCCTGGCCCCCGTCTAGGCAGCTTTCCCTCATATTATTATTCTTATAACTGTTTCGTCTCGAGCTTTTCTTTTCCGCTTTCGATGTAGACATGTGGTATTGCTTTCATTTTTGCCTTCGTTGAGCACCATAATTTTCGCCATTCGGTCGGCAGTGCCCTCCTTGTATTCAAGTAGTAGAAGTTGTAGCATACGAGTATTTCTTACCTATCCAGCCGTCCGCTCGGCTTCGATAGCGTCAATTTCACCATGATTCCACAGCAGAATGCCCACATTGCGAGAACACTGAAAACATGAAAAAAAATTATCATGTCCGATGAATTCAACGATAACATTATCCATTGTGCTCTACAGGTGATGAGGCAATGTTCAAAGGCAGATGAAAAGAACATGAAAAACGAAGGAGAAAAGAACATAACAGAAAACCGCCGTCGTCCTAGTTTCACCCCTCAAACACGCCATCCCGCAAGCCCTCCCTCCACTCGCTCCCCGAACCGGGCAAAATATCGCTCCTCCCGCTCTTCCGCTGCACGACGACGCTCGGAACGATCGAGTAGCCACGAAGACGCCCGCTCTGCACGAGCCACGCGTATGCTTGGTCGAGCGCGCGAGAGTACGCAAATGGCGGATGTCGGAGGTGCTGAAGTACCCGTCGCGCCCCGGCGTACGAGAGCGCGTACGCGTGCGTGCACTTGGGGTAGTGTGACGGATGGACGTTCGTGTCCACAAACCGCGTCAGCGCCCGGTAGTGTGATTCGTCAGACCAACAATGACCTTGCAAAAGTCGGGACAGTGTTTGCGTATACATACACGCATCAGAGAATTGCCTCCCCCGCATATACGCACCTAGGAAAACGATATCCCATCCAACAGGCAAAGACTTCCAGACCTGGGACAGCCGCGTGGCTATGTCCTTCTCCACGTCGATGTCGTCTTCGAGTATGATCGCCACGTCGTCACTGCGGTCGCGATCGCGGTGGCGCCAGTTGCTGTCGAGTGGATCCGGATTCTCGACAAACCGACGAATGGTGGAGACGTGCGAGTGCCAGCAAGCGACTTTCGCAGGGGAAAGAACCATCCAGGCGGGCGTACCGTTCGCAAAGGTTGGTATCGAGTCGTCCTCAGTCGCGCAAGCGAGATTCGAGTGTGTCGGAGTCGCCCAACCTGAAAAATCGCCCGACTTGGTTTTCCTGGAAGAAGGGGGCATTTCCGCCCAGGTATCGGAGCCAGACTGATTCAGAGGTTCGTGCGAAACCGCAAGTGCGTTTATCTCCTCGGGCCAGCGAAAGCGTGACGTGTCGTTGTTATCGCCGTCGCTCTTGTTCTCGTTCTCGTTCTCGCTCCTGAAGCGCTGGAGGGCTACCCAGTCGAGGATATGATCGACCAGCGTGGCGTTTCCGGGAACAGCATCGACGACGGTCCATGTCAGGCCTTGAATTGTCCGCAAAAACTCCATTTGCTCGCGTCTGTCCTGTCGATCAGCGAGCGATACGACATAGATCTGTGCATTCGCGACTCCGATTCCGCGGGGATGCCAGGGACGGAGGCTTTTCGAGATGTTCAGCATGAGAAGGTTGCTCAAGAGACTCGTGTTCGTCGCGTCGATGAATGGTTGCGTGATGCTTTGATCGAAATCCATTTGGAGAAGCGCGGAGAAGGCGGACGCCTCGGGAGCGATGGATGTCGCCAATGACCACAAGAGAAAGGCGACTCCTGACAAAAGAAATATGTATCTGGTAGAAGCAACCCTCCTCAGCAGTGTGATGGTCATGTTGATGTTTGAAAATCAACAGTTACATAACCCTACTCCGGCTGAGACGGGCAGAGACTTAAATAGGCCAAAATCTCAAGCGCGACGATTTTACAGACGGTGCAATTGCCACAGGTAAACAATGTACTGAGTCAATGCAAATCCAACTCGCGGTGACTCGCTGCCGAAATCGAACACTGTATAGAATCGCTCAAGGAAGATGGATCCGATCGTCCAGGAATCTGGTCAGGTTCCGCCAATGGTACAAGTACGGAGGGAAAGAACTGCATGGAACTACATGGTGTTAAGGGAATCAAAGCACCAAATTCAAACCAAACTTACAGGTGAAGTAACCATCCCCGATTCGAGGCCTTGCCACCATACACCTGGTACAGGGCCAAAGCTCGCGACGAATGACCAAAAATGTAGTTGGAACCAGTGTCGATGATGGCGGGTACATCTGTCAGAACTATCTTGTCGTTAACTTGAATACTGAAGAAACTGAAACTGGATTCTAATTATGCATCCATTACCGCCAGGCGCTTGCGCTCGCCTGTTTTGTTACAATCAATGTAAAGTGCATCGTTCATTCCACCAATGTACAGCTCGCCTCCAGAAACGGTGAGCTTGAGTGAACCCAAGAAGGAAACTCAGGTGCTGCCATATTTGAGGAATATGTTGTTGCGGCACCGATGGTCTGAATGTCTGCCTATTCATAGGTCAGAAATGATCACGTTCGCAAGCAGCAAAAACATACGGTGAAACCAGCAATGGTTACATTACCCGTGTATTGTTTATCAGTGGCAATGCCACCATCCGCAAATTGGATCCCAAAATATGGATTTGAGGCCTTGGCGGTTTGGGACGAAGCAATATCCCAGAGGTTAGGGTGGCTTTTGGTCGCTGGGTCGAATAAGACGAGAGAGTAGATGGTACTGACGAAAAACCCTTACCTAGAACCGGTGTCGAACTGGACTTTTAAAAGTGGCGACTAGAGTGAATGGATGTCACGAATGCACGGAAAAACTTGCCAGTGAAGGTTTTGTCAGGAGTGCCGATCGAAATGGTCCCATACCATATCGCAATACCGTGAATTGTCAAATCAACGCCAGCTCCACTCTGCGTGTTCCACAGTAGAAGGATGCGATATTCCCGTGTTCCTTGCAAAGCTTTTCATTGACATCCAACGAATGATGTCGCTAAAAATGTGTGAGCAGAAATGATGGCTGAGGACCTCATAGGACGGCATACGTCAATATTAACGGTTTTCTTGACGTTCAACGTTCAACGTTCAGCGACGAAGAGTGTTTGGTCTGACCTCCCCCTAGTAGAATCCAGTATGTAGAATCGGTCCGTTGTGATATTACTAATCGTGGCGGGCTTTGCCGCGCAGTCCGAGTCAGCCCCCTTAGGGATGTTATTACATAATGATCCTGTCGTCTTGTCCAACATTCATCCTGTCGAAGTATGCATCCAGCATTATTCATCGAAGAGATCCTACGTATTATCTTTGATCTCCGTTGTGACCAACATTCCGAATTATTGCATTGCCAAAGCCCTCTAGCAGACCTTGCCTCATTGGCCAGGACATGCCAAGCCTTCAAAGAGCCTGCTCTGGATGTGCTCTGGATGAACCTATATGATCTGTCACAACTAGTGCGCTGTGTCCCTAGTGCGCGTCGTGTTATCCTGAGAGGTGGTGAATGCGTAAGATAGCTGCCTTCCTTGGATACAGTACCCAGTTCTGAATTTCACACAGATATACACGCTTGACAGAGACCTGGAACCGGCAGAGATGTATACTGTAAGAGCGTACGCGCGCCGCGTCCGTGTCTTATTCTTATCTCAACATCATCAATCCCATCTGGATCCGGACACTCTCGGGCATCTTTGTCGCACATCACAGACAGAGCCACTCTTCCCGAATCTAAGGCTATTACACCTTCCTGTTGTGAATGATATTGTCCCTCTCTCATGCCACGTGGCTGTCCCGAGTCTAAGGGACATCACCCTCTCCATTTCGACGTCAGCACCTTCATCTTGCGAAGAGTTTATGCGATCGCTCTCGTCAAGCTCTCTTACCATACATGAAATGTCCATTCGTTTTCGTGGAGGGTGGTCTTTAGCTGCCTTTAGCGACATTATGAATCACCACATTCGCCACTGGACACGCCTCCAATCCTTGGACTGCATCGACATGACCATGGACATCGACACTTTTTCCCATCTCTCCCGCACGCCTTCTTTGACCCGACTGTCGTTTACGCTGGGCTTTGCATTGATTGATCAAATCGAAAAGTCCAATCACGTATTCGCGTTTCTTGCGCTGAAGTTCATGGCTTTGAAAATCAGATCGATGGTCTCCGATTCCAAGTTCTTTAGCCACTTGCGACTCCCAGCACTTGAAAAAGTGTCCATGTACTACATTGGCACGTTTCCCTCGAAGGACATGGTCAGGTCATTTGCAATCGCTCTCCAGACGGCCTGTAGTCATGAGCTTGTCAGAGATATCACTTTGGACGCCTCTCGGAATCCTTGGCATGCAGAGCCTACTACCACGCTTGTCCTCAACGATATCCTTCCTTTCGTGGCGTTCAATCTTACGCACATGCATATCGAGCTCGATTGGATCGTGGACTTGAAGGACGTCGATCTGCTGCGACTAGCGTCTGATTGTCCGCGAATCAAGCGTTTGTTCATTAACGAAGAGATTGGATGGCGTTCCGCTGGAATTACGCCGGTGGGCTTACTGAAGGTTCTCCGACTATGTCCGTCTTTGTCGGACATCTCCATCGCTATTGACACCCGCGGCTACCCTATTCCTGCTCATGATGAGCTCGAACCTGAACCTCTAATCGGGAACGGACTCGGCGATCCATTGTCGTCTGGGCGCTCTTTGTTCTTGCATTTCAGTGACTCGGCCATCGAAGAAGAGTCCGTCCCAGCTTTGACCGCATTCTTTGCGGACTGTATGCCCTCGGATGCCCTATTTATAATTTCAAGCTGGCAGTCCAACAGGGTAAAACGTCTTCACGACAACTGGCAACTGTATAAGACACGGTGGAAAGACGTGCAGAAGATGGCGAAAGAAATGATAATCGAGCGGTCCAAACATCTCTGTAGCCATGGAGAGGTGAGAGTGTATATGGATCGGGTTGCTAATTCTTGACTCCGCAAAGTGCCAGACGACTGAATGAGGATATCAAGATTTAGTACACAATCGAGAAGAGGTGAGCTTGAGTGAAAACACTGGTCGAGACAGCTTTCCTTCATTAAAGAGCATATGAAACAGAGGGCCCTGGCCATGAAAATCTGAGTCAGCATAGTTGAAGAGTATGCTGTTACTACGGCACCGATGGTCTAAATGTCTGCCTATTCATTGGTCAGAAGTGATGTTCGCAAACAGTAAAAACATACGGTAAAACAAGCAATGGTTACATTGTCTGGGTATAGTTTACCGCTGGCAATTCTTCCATCTGTAAATACTATCTCAAAATCTGTATTGAGGTCCCAGTTGGTGAAATGGGATGATGCGGGATCCCAGAGGTCACGGTGGCTTCTGCAGTTCTCATCACCGGTTGAGGCTGGAACAAAGAGATCGCTGGATCGAAGAAGACGAGAAAGTGACTGGTACTGACGGAAAACATTTACCTAGAACCGGTGTTGAACTGGACTGGGAGTGTCACGAATGCACGGAAAAACTTACTAGTGAAGGACTTGGGATGAGTGCCGATCCAAACCATATTCCGTTCACACATTTTGTTACATCAACGCCAGCTCTACTGCTCTGTGGGGCCCTGTTCCATTTCAAAACAGAGGGATGCGGCGTTCCGATGTTCCTTTCAGTAGATCGTCCAGTGCACAATCTTATGTCAATCTGAACCTTATTCGAGGAGCAGGCTGTCACGTAACTCGGAATTGCTGAATGTATATTTTATAATTTTTATTACAAAAGTTAAACGTTCGTCCTTGACTTTAGTAACATTCTAGTAGCATATTACCTTCAAATCAGCATAAGGTGTGCGAATCCGATTCGTGGTGACTCGCTGTTGAAATCAAACACGGTATAAAACTGCTGGAGGAAAATGGATCCGATCGACCAGAAATCTAGTCGGGTTCACCGGTCAGCATGGAAAGAGGAAACGCTGATCAGAAGAATCTCACTAAAATTGGTTTCCACAGTTCCAAATCCGCTAAAGCAATTGGGCGAGCAAGGCATAACCCGTCCCTTGTCGAGGACATCGGCAGGCATTAAAAACGGCATTCCACCAATGGTGAAAGTCATGGAGGGGAAAGACCTGCATGGGACCACAGGGAGTCAATCAAAAGTACCAAAATCGATCGAAACTCACAGGTGTAGAAACCCATTACATATGACCCACCGTCAGCTGTCTGGTGCAGGGCCAAAACTCGCTCCAGATCACCGATAATGAAGTGGGCACCAGTGTCGATGACGGCGACTACATCTGTCAGAACTACGACTTCGTTGACTTGAATGTTATCTATCTTCAGCTGCCAGAGACCCTCAGGCTGAAAGGGAAATATAAGTATGCATCCATACCGTCTGGCGTTTGCGCTCACCGCCGAATTGGTTACAGGGGTAAAGGTGAGGGTGTTATGAATGTAAAGCGCCTCGTTCTTTCCACCGACGTACAGCTCGCCTCCAGAATCGGTGAGCTTGAGTGAAAACACTGGTTGAGACAGCTTTCCTTCATTGTAGAGTGTGTGAAATAGAGGGCTCTTGCTGTGAAAATATGAGGAAGACGGGAGAGCCAATCCCAATATACCATCTGGAGCAAATTGAGATGCTCCCATAGTTGAAGAGTATCTTGTTGCGGCCCCGATGGTCTGAATGTCTGCCTATTCATGGGTCGGAAGTGATGATGTTCGCAAACAGTAAACACATACGGTCAAACCAGCAATGGTTACCTTGTCCGTGTATTGTTTACCACGGGCGAACCTACCATCTGAAAATACTATCGCAAAATCTGTATTGAGGTCCACGTTCGATGTGGGATTTGTATTGAGGTCCAAGTTGGTGATGTGGGACGATGCGGGATCCCAGAGGTTAGGGTGGCTTCTGCAGTTCGCATCACCGGTTGAGGCTGGAACAACGAGATCGCTGGGTCGAATAAGACAAGAGAGTGGATGGTACTGACGGAAAGCACTTACCTAGAACCGCTGCTGAGCTGGACTGAGGTGGCGACTAGAGTGAGTGTGTACGAATGCACGGAAAAAACTTACCAGTGAAGGTCTGGGGAGGAGTGCCGATCGAAATGGTCCCATACCATAATTTATCTTTTGTCAAATCAACGCCGGCTGCGGACCCGGCCCGTTGCACAACAAAAGGATGCGGCGTTCCCCTGTTCGTTTCGGAACCATCCATGCCACTTGGCCCACGGATGATCTTGCTAAAAACGTGTGAGCAAAAACGATCCCTGAGGACATCACAGGTCTATTTACGCGTTGTGTGATGTATCACGAAAGGCGGTATCAGAGCGCTTCGTGAGTGGTATGGCTATAACATCACTTCCCCCCCTATGATTATGTGTTTGGGCGGCCAGAACGAAAACAGGCAGTGTGACGGCAATGGTTATGATCACCTTGAAGAGCATTGGGTAGTAAACGTGGAGGAACACAAATACCATCAAATATGTGCGCCTGACTTAAATAGATGTCGGGATGGCATCACATCTAGGAACAAACCGGATTACAATCAAACTGATGAAGTACATTGGGATCATCGAAACAGGTATGGGTGAAGATTTTAGCAAAAGAGTCTGGACGCACAAGACGGATTCAACTGAGAGCACTGTAACTCTTGATGGTGCATGTCACAAAGTTTGCCTCCAGTGCAAGGCGGTGCGGGCGATGGGCGAAGGGTGGTGAGTCTGTGGTGCCATCTACACCTTGCTTTCTATCAGCGCAAATTTTCGGCTATGTTAGCGTTTCATTGTGTAAGCAAGTCAACTGTCACATTTCCACGTCAGGGAAAACAGGTGGGTGTAGAACTCGACCGTACTTACGACCACCGTTGGGCCATGCTACCCTCCAAGGCTATTTTCCAGCTCAGCCAGAGATTGGTTTCTTGGGACGCAGTGACAGAAGACATGTCTTGGATGTGCTTTGTGACTGCCTGTATGGACTTGATCCACGAGTTAATATGTCCGTGGAACGTGTTGAGGAATGATTATCGTTGAACAGGTGGTATGTGCGAGATGTTTGGTCTTCTACCCATCATCTGGGCCTGCACGTAAAGGTTAGTAATGATCAACAAGGAGTAGAAAGAGGCAAACTTGTTCCACGACCGCTGGATGACGGGAAGGCACGAGATCAGTCTCTGGTGTCTCGACGTCTTGATGGAGGTGTAGGAGAAAGAACTCGATCTCTGAAAACTTCTTTTCGTCATAGGTATACCTGGGCAAACATCAGCGAGGCAGGTCGAGTGGGGCGAACTAGTACATGTCACCCCCCTTGCTAGCACCGACGAACGCGTCGAAACAAGGCTTTACTCCGCAACTAAAAATGGCATGGACACTCTATGGGGTGTCCTCGTCGCCGAAGAGGTTGATTATGTGCAGCTCGGAAGTGAGTAGGGCGAGCGAATCCAGGTTTGGGGTGTACTTGATGAGAGCGAGGGAGGTGAGGTTTGCGGGGGAGTTGTTGAGCTGGGGGGTGAGCTAATAGTGTCATCTGGGTGGAGGGGGTCAAATCAGGGTGGGGAACGAAAGATGGCTGGGATGCGTCACCGTTTCTGTCCTGACTCCTCCTTGACTTTGACGACGGACAGGACGCCGCCGCCCTCAGCAGCGAATCGAGTTACATTGTCGTCAAACTCGTCTCGAAAGGCACTAAATTCCCCACCCGAGTGCAATGTCTTCGGACAAGCGACCCATGCGAGATACGCTTTCTCTACTTGTCCTCGCCGGTGAAGGTCATGTTCCATGACTGGTCACTGGTCGAGGTTCCCGTCACGCGCCCGCCGTGCACCTGACGTTCAGTCATATTCAATCGCAGTACTTAGTAGGGCTCTTCGAAGTTGTGCCGCGGTGCAGTGAGCAACAAAATTGAATTTCAGTGATGTTCAAGTTACCTTGTTTATTACCTTGTTTATCAAGGTCACTCCACTCGTGGGAAACAAAGATGCGGCTGTGATCACGGGTACGTTGTGTGATTCCGTATAACCATTTTATGTACAAGTTAGCTTTACATTTCAAAAACATGTGTGTAGTACTATTTTCGAGTACTCT
>JBBPOK010000361.1:0-31050 GCA_038091415.1 Leccinum variicolor
TGGTGGCCTAATGGCCCTATAATTTGCGTCGTTTTCCGCAATACAGCTGAATGTGTTGATTCTCTTCCTAAACTACGGGTTTGTGACCTTCGCACTATTGCTCTTACTCATGGTGTTTTTCATACTACGCGGACCAAAAAAGAAACTTTACTGAATGCACTGCGTGCACATATTTGTTCTCAGTGTTCCCCTCTGTCGTTGAGCGTGCGCTTTCGTGCATTGGCCCGCTCGAGACGTTTGCACAAGCTGCCTGTGCGTCATGTTCGTGTCATCGACAACGACGATGTTCGTTCAGGTGTTGTTGTTGATGACAATGTCATCTCAGTTAACGTGTTGCGTTCGTTCACTTTCATCTCGGTGTATGACGGTAATGCTCCTGGACGTGCTAATGTTCTTGTGGTTGATTTACCTCTGTGTATGTTGGTTAGTAGACTAGATTTGCCTGTAGCGGCTTTGCAGCAAATTGCAGCCTGTCATCGTTTGCCCGGAGGTTCAGATCCTATGTCATTATTTCCAACGTTTGATGGTCATCAATGTGATGGTGAATGCACGTCTCTGTTTTTGTTCGAACGCGCGGGGCTTCGCAGTGACCTACCTTGTTCCACATTCCCGAAAAAACCATCATCATCGATCGCCCTGATGGTTCGCTGATTCCATTCGACCACATTATTGGTAAGCTATGCTTTTCGAACGCTGATTGGATCATTGACCGTCAACATATCTTGCAGATTATATTGCCCATGATCAACCTAAAGCTTTGGTATTTCTTCACTCACCCACCATGTGTCGCAACGCAAGTGGTCTTCTTCAGCAGCTAAGTCTCGTTGACTGGTTTACATTGGAAGTCGTCAGCGAAGATGTGTGAAGTTTCAAGATGTTATATATGTAGCTTGTGTAGAAATTGTTTCACATACGTGGCTACTGTCAGGGGTCCAGGACCGCCCGGAGGGCTTTATCTATGAAACCCATAACGATGCAAAGCCCGCCGACGAGTGCAGTAAGACCAACACCCAGAAGGCCGACGTTGCGAGAAAACTTGCTTCTGTCATAGAATTCGGCGCCAACAATTTGTTTTGGCGGCCGGAAGCGGGCCGACTCGAAGTCGCTTGTTGTCTGGTTGTCTCTGGAGCGCTCAGGAGTGGGTGGGAACATGTCACTGAGGAAAAGGCAACGGGAGAGGGATGAACAGTGGGAAAAAAGTGGGCTTGGGCGTTCATGTATGCCCAGCAACGAGGTTCTCTGGGATTCGATCACGACCGAGTCCCTGTACCGTGCAAATATTGTGCAGCAGGGCTCATTATAGATAATTAAATTATCTTTTCAGAAAATGGAAGTTTTCCTAACGTGTTAGTCCCAACATGAGTACTAGGTCGATAAATAGACGGGTTACCGGCTGTCTAAAATCGAGGCACAGCGAATTATTGTACCAGTTTGGGCCAGCGGCTTGCCTCTTCTAAGTAGATGTATTTTATCGACCTAGACTGGCTGGTGAAACGTTAACAGCCTATTCGGGGTACAGGCACGTCCGTAACCTTCCGTTTGCAGAGTTATATATCCTGCGGGAAGAGTCTGAGGTCAGGGTTTGTAGAATTCAAGGCGGGCACTGGACTCCTGGTGAGACTCTGCTGGTTCCTACTAGTGATCGATTTAACCTACATCACGGACGGAATGACGGCTCGTGTCCACATTGTTCGACGCAGCATGTACTGTTCATGACTCAAAGAGTGATTACTGCCAGTGAGGAGGATCACGTACCTGAACATATATAGCCTATCATCAGTCAGCGAAAGCCTAAACCCCGGGGCATGGGGCGGTGGGGCCGGAGGAAACGCGTGTGGAAGAGCGGCACAGCTGCTCAAGTTGACCTCGCTCATTCCAAATGTAAAATCCTGCTCAAACGGGAAGGTAAGCTGCACTAGTTTCTTCCCACGCTTGAGCGACCACACAAATGTTGGGGTGCCGAGCGGCAACCCCTATTTTATTCAGCATGGTATACTGGCACCAGTACAGTGACTGCCAGGTAAACGGCGTTAAGAGTAGGTTTGGGACTGTGCTACGCGTCATCTGGCAATATTGCTAGTGCATATCCTACACATCTCAATGACCTCGCCATCTTCGGCTCCCTTGTACAAGAAAGATTCCATGAGCCGCTAACTACCTCACCAGACAGGGTAAATACAGTCCGTGCAGACAATGTCATTTATGTACGATGCAATCGTATGAAAACGTGAACGAATGAAACATTTCCAGCATTTCCAACACCGCCAGAGGCCATATGGTTCGCACATGATCAGGCGTACAACGCGTTCATGTCCACCTCTGGCAGACGATGGTCGCTCGTGCCTAGTCATGAATCAGTGTCGGCAGCCAGGAACGAACCTCTCACACGGGAAAAGCCACTTACCGGCGTGACGAAAGTGAAACCCGCCGTCTTTGTGCCCCCACCACATCGTGGGCGACCACTCGTCAATCAGATTTGCAAGCGTCTGGACGTGTCCATATGCAGCGGGCTGAGGCCCTTTTGGCCGGAGAAAAACGATGGTCGTGAATGTGAGTGATACGACCAGAAGCGCGGCAGCGTAATTGAGGATCTAAAGAACCATGAGTGAAGGGGACAACAAGCGGGAGATGGCGCTAACCTGGAACGGCCACATGCTCACAGCGATGGCTGTCAGCAAACCGTCCTCCGCCGTCCCAGCCAAACTGATGGCGAGGCCAAGCATCCAATCTATATAGATTACGTTCAAAAAAGACGAATAAAAATGCAGTAAAGCAACCATGCGACTTACGCAGCAGTGGCTTCGCCAAAAGCAAGCCAAAGTTTAAAGGACTCCCAAAGACGGGAGCCAGCGGATGCGATGAAATCGTGGTGCCCTTTTTCGACGTTGCCTTCCTCCACATTCGCTCGTCCCGGATGACGTTGACAACAAGTTCCGAACAATGGAGCGCTAATGTCAACGGCCCCTGTATCGCCGCCATGCTAACGTAGTACAACACCCAATACCAATACACGCCACCCGTGCGCGTGAGAGGAATGGAGTACGCGACGACGTTAGACTGTAACCGCGGTAAGAACGACCACGATTGGATGGCACGGGATATGCTGTGGTCGGAGAGATATGTGATGATGAGGCCCCAGGCAATACAGACGGCCACGAGCAACCAGAGTGTCAAGACGACCTTTCTGATGCTCGGGTGTGCGCGCCAGGCAGACGGCTGTTTTGGGGACGGGGTCACAGGCCCACGTTGATTACTGTCACAAACACTGCGCATACACCGTCCCGGGTCTGGAATGATCTGAGCATGATGGACGAGGGCAGCGGTCAAATCGAAGTCCGAAGAGCTCCATGTTAAGATATCAGCAGCCCGCACGCAGACGAGTGCGACAACCGATTGTGACAGAAGGGCGACGCCTAAAACGATGAGCGGGACTTCGCTGACGCAGACGGCGAATTGAGTGTCGTCAGAACCACTTGATGAGACCATGTTGACCGATAGGGCAACCAGCAAACTTGAGCTGTAGGACACGATCAACAGGATCGCCATTATGATATTCCACAACGTGCCGTTCGGGTTAAAAAAACCGCTTGCGGCCGATAGCAGACGAAGGTTGGTGTTGAAACGTAGCCGCTTCTCGGACGCCAAGGCAGAACGCAGAGCAATCCCATGGGCAAAACCAGTGGCCTCTGTACAGAGAGTGACCACCAGATTGAGTGCCAGAGAAAGAAGCTCCTTCACCGTGCCACTGGCAACAGGGATAACCACGATGCCGGAAGATATCGTGGACTTGGATATAAAGATCAAGACGCCCCCAACGATGCAGAACCAGCCAACAAGTGCAGCAACACCAACGCCCACAAGGCCGACCTTGCGAGAAAGATTGCTACGGTCATAGAATTCTGGACCCGCAGTTTGTTTTGGCGGCTTGAAGTGGACCGACTCGAAGTCGGACGATGCGTAGCTGTCTCTGTAGTGGTAGGGAGGGGGGGCATACATGTCACCCAGCGGAGGGGAGAGGAGGAAACAAAGCGGGTTTGCACATCAACTCCCGCACGAGGTTGTCCCTGGGATCCCATCATGGAAAGTCCAGGGCCCATGGTGATAATAAACCTAGTCAGGTACACGCGCAGAGTCACTCCAATCAAAGGTGGGTACTCAGTGGTGACTTTCATCGAAATCTTGTCGGTTCCTTTGGCTCATATATGCCTAGTGATCAGCTCTACCTGCCATCATGGATAGAATACTGAGGCATTCCAGTCCATGGGAATGGCCATGATCCATCGGCGCCGTTCAGCGGTCTGGGCCCATGATACATCGGTCGGTATGTACCTGAAAAAATAGTTTTCGGAGGGGATCACGTACTTCCACATGGCGTCGCCAGTCAGCTGAACCCTGGGGCCCTGGGGCGCATTATCCGCGCATACAATGCTAGACAGTCACTGCTCCAGAACATTAGCGAATCGTAGTAGTCACCGAAAGTGGAGTTGAAAATCGTCTTTGGACAAGGACGTGCACACTGCATAGGACGTTCTCAGCTCTCCGAGACTCCGACTCAACAATCAAGCAGCGTGCGATGATGCATACATCTCAGGCGATCAGCAGAATATTGTTGTTCGAACTTTCGAGAAGGTTCTGCTGCCGGTTTCGTCGTAGCTCAAAAGAGGAGGTATAATAACAGGAGACCATGCCCTAGCTAGTCCCGTCCTACCACTACTTCTAGCACAACCTCTGTCGTCAGGAAACGCGCGCATACATGGCCGACGTAAGTCCCACGTTCACCCATTTAGTACCATCTCGTGATCCTCGTCGTAGGCAAACACTCTCAAAGATCAAGGCAATAAAGCATTCGCGGCAAAAGACTACGACAAGGCTATTGAGCTCTTCACGGCAGCTATAGCGATCGACTCCTCCAATCACGTCTTATACTCCAACCGGAGTGCGGCAAAGGCTGGCAAGAAGTCGTGGAGCGCTGCTCTCGAAGACGCCGAAAAGGTCTGTTGATGGCACTTTCCTTTCCACCGGTGCTTTCTCATCCCCCGATTTTCAGTGCATTACTCTCAACCCGACTTGGGGAAAGGGTTATGCGAGGAAGGGTGCTGCCTTGCATGGAGCTCGCCAATTTGACGAAGCTATTTCCGCCTACGAGAAGGGTATCGAGTACGAGGACAGCCCCGCTCTTCGCAAGGGTCTTCAAGATGTGAAGGATGCACAAGGTTCGCTTCGAACTGATCGCCCCAAGCTATTGCCTGACGCTGATGACTGTCTAAGCCAAGGACGCCGGGGCAGGGCCCGACTTCGGACTTGCAAAGTTATTCCAAGATCCCAATCTCATCGGGAAGCTTGCAACGAATCCCCGCACGCAAAAGCATCTCGCGGACCCTGCGTTCGTTCAGAAGGTATGCTGTCGAACCTAAGTGGACGTGAACTGCATTTAATCAATCATCCTCAACGCAGCTCCAATTGATGCAACAGAACCCCAAGCTCGCAGAATCGTAAGGCTCGTATCTGATCATGATCCCTGGTACTCATCTATCTCTAGGGCTCTGAGTTCGGATACAAGGATGATCGACGTCCTTGGTGTTGCGATGGGCATCGACCTGCAAGGCTTCTCCCGCGATGAGGGGTCAGACGATCTTCCCCCAGGTCTTCAGAAGGCCTCCTCATCACCTCCTCCCTTGTCACCTCCTCGTCGTCAGTTCAATCCCTCGTCTTCCAGTAAGCCCACACCATCGCCACCCGCGCCCGAACCGGAGGATGTTGAGATGTCGGAGCAAGACGCGGAAGAGGCCAAGGCCAAGGCAGATGCGCTGGCTGCAAAAGCAAAGGGTTCCGAGTACTATAAGCAGCGACAGTTCAACGAGGCAGCTTCCGAATTCTCAAAGGCTTGGGATCTCTGGCCAAAGGATATCACCTTCCTCTCCAACCTTGGTGCTGCGTACTTTGAACAAGGAGAGTACGACAAGTGTATTGAAACGTGCGAAAAAGCAGTCGAGGAAGGACGAAGTGTAAGTTTTCATTATCGTGAATCCAAGGGAACGCAGAACTGACACATCGCAGCACCGTGCAGACTTCAAGCTTCTTGCCAAAGTCCTTGGACGTGTCGGCTCGGCTTATTCGCAAAAGGGCGACTTTGCCTCTGCTGTAAAGTACTTCCAAAAGTCGCTCGCAGAGCACCGCGATGCTGCCATCCTCACCAAGCTTCATGCTACCGAAAAGGCGCTTGTGGAGGCAGACCGCCAGGCTTACATCGACCCGGCCAAGTCTGCCACCGCTCGTGAGGAAGGCAACACAGCCTTCAAGGCAGGTGACTTTGCAGGCGCCGTGAAGCTTTACACGGAGAGCATCCAGCGCGATCCCTTGGACGCTCGAGGTTACAACAACCGAGCTGCGGCATACATGAAACTCATGGCACTTTCCGAAGCGCTCAAAGACGCCAACGAGTCTATCAAGGTTGATCCTACCTTTGGTGGGTGAACTCTCGTCATGGGACGGGACGTTGATTGACATGGGTCGTACATAGTCAGGGCCCATATCCGTAAAGCCTCGATTCTTCACACAATGCGCGATTATAGCAAGGCACTCGAGGCCCTACAGGCGGCGAGTTCGGCTGATACTGCGGATGCACATGCGTCCGAGATCAACGCTCAGGAGATGAAGACGCAGCAAGCACTCTTCAGTCAGCGTGCGGGGGAGACGGAGGAGCAGACGCTCGAACGAGCGATGAAGGATCCAGAAGTTGCCGTATGTCTTGTCAGCATGTCGATGATGACCTGAAACTTACCAGACTTTCTGCAGGCAATCATGTCCGACCCCGTGATGCAGCAGATCTTGCAGCAAGCACAATCAAACCCTGGCGCGCTGCAGGACCACATGAAGAATCCCGGTATACGTGACAAGATCGTCAAACTCGTCAATGCTGGAATCATCAAGACTCGGTGAGATGCAAAAGTAAAATCACTTTGGACACAAAGGTGGTCGATTTCTTGACATGTAAAATTTATGGTATCATTTGTGCTTGTAAAGATAATTACACAACTTCGTTTCTTTGTCCTCATCCCTTGTCCCAGCAGCTCACCCGGAATGGAAGCTGGGGTTCTCCCAAGAGCAGTCCAACAACCCACCCTCGCCCTCTCCAAACAAGGATATCACCTCCTGGACGCGCCGTTTCCACTCTTCATCTGCTCCTTGGCCTTTCTTGTCGACATTGTACCATATTCGCGCACTTTCATGCATGTCCTTGAGCGAGCCAAGCCCCACGACGGTCGGTATTCCCACCTCCCTTGCTTTCTGGAAGGCAAATTCCAAAGCGAGCTCTGGCAAACCACTCTCGCCGTCAGCCTTCTCGGTCGCTCGATGAGCTTCCTTGACGGCGGCCTTGAGGACCTCCGACGCCGGGTGCCAAGCGGGCGGTCTCAGTGTTAAAAGTCCCATACTGAGCGGGGACGCAGTCATGACCTGCTTGACGCCAGCGCGTCGCTCGAACGCCGTCTTGAAGTCCAACAACGTGCGGTTCTGGAGGTTGAGATGGCAATACGACATGACGACGTCCAACGGCTTGTACGGCGCCGTGTGTTTGACCAGAATCGCGAGTCGCAAAAGCGTAGGCAAGGGATAACCTGAGCGTCATCGAACCCAGCGTTCAATCGACGCCAAGGTCGGACGCACCGCTGATGCCCACCCGTCTGATGACACCTGCCTCTTGTTGTCTCCTCAGCTCGCCGATGGCAGCGAGCACCTCCCGATCGCCATCGCCGTACACGACCGCCTCCTGCCCCTCTCCCAGCCCATAGGCATCCGCCTCGACGCCCAACGCAGCCCGATGATCCCCAGACGTCCTGGGCATCTTGGACTCGGCGATGAACTCGACGTCGTGGACGTACACGATATCGAGGTAGGTCGTATGCAAGCGCGCGAGGCTGCGCTGGACGCTGGCGCGGACGCCCTGCGGGGTATAGTCGAACGCGTCCCGCGTGTTTCCGAACCTTCCGCACTTTGTGAACTGGCCCGTTCGCGTCTCGTTGTGAGGCCAACGTCGGTCCGACGAAACAAGGGAAGACGCACTATCTGATAAGACGATCGAGGGAACTCGGTCTTGAGCGCCTCGAGTGCGTTTCCCAACACGATCTCGGACGCTCCATAGTATGGCGACGTATCGAATGCCCGGACGCCGTACCTGTCCCACAAACGATGGATGATTTCGATTGCGCAGGAGAATCAGGAACAGATGGACACACCTCAGCGCGAGCCTGGTCGCTCTGAGCGGCATGACGCTCCGAACGTGATCTTCGTCATTGTAGATGGTCGAGAACGGCGCTGCGCCGAGTACAAGGGCGGGCACGCTGGGCAGCGCAGCGTCGTCGCCGGCGGGCCTGAAGCAGGTCGTCTAAAGCAGAGGTGTCAACAGACAGAAGATAGAGAAATCAGGCGTGCCCATCTACGATAAGTTTCTCATCTTCCGGCTTGTCGGTGTCCTCGTCGGGAATGTCTGCTAGCGGAGGAAGGGGAAACGTCGGCTGGGGCGCATCTAGTCTTTCGAACATCGCCTTTGGTGAACAAGATAATCGCAAGGCACACTAAGCCCGTTTTGACACGCTCCCATATCAAGCTCTCACACAATGAACGATCACACTCGAGTTCAAAAGATTGTATGGGTCTATACAATGCATGTGACAAAAGAAAGAGGACGCAGTCAACTGCAACCTTCGTCCTTCATAGGCTATAGCTTGTCGCGCGTCCAGCTGTATGCGACGCAGACCCGTCAACGCTCGGCAGTTCAAACAAAAAGACGAGACGAGAACTAACCTCTTGGAAAACTTGCCAGACGGGTCCATCATCTTGGTATTCTCGTCGGCCTTGACGGAGTTCCAGGGGGTAGGGTTGCTCCTCGTCCACACCACTTTTGACGCCAACGTTGGTCAGAGTTCGACCTCCGAGTAGAAAAAAACTCACCACTAGGTCCCGTCGCGAGACGGGTCAAATACCACCCAGCACCGCCGACAGCCATACCGATGACAACGTAGCTATGTTGACTTGTCAGTGCGTCAAACTTGGTTGGAAATCGAGACGTGCGTACATCGGTATGGCCTTGGGAACGGAAGAGGTTAGAGAACCCCGAAATGCGAGGTGGAAGGGATGAAACTATACCTCGACGGCGTACCAGTGTCGCATGAATTGTCTGATTCCTCCTTTGCTGGCCATTTGTGGGGTCGGTCGATGTATCGGTCAAGTCGTTGGCGTCAACGTCTGAGAACTCAGGCCATCCGTCTCCCGGAACCTTCCGAGGGCCTTGGCACTCCGCATTTGGAAACCCCTCCGATTCAACAATCCCGGTTATCGCACTGAATTAATGCTAGCGTAGGCTACTGCTGATAGAGACTCGAAGCATGCTCATATTCGGACAAAATAAACATATAGAACAAAACTACGTCTTACATTCTCTTCCTCTTGAACGCCCTCACCAACAGACACCAAACCACACTCAATAAACCCACTGGGGGGAGTAGCCAACTCACCATCCACCCCCACCCCACCGCTCTCTCCAGCTTTCCAATACACGTCATCACCTCCCCGTCAAGATCTGTGAGCGAGTGCGAGTTGTCGACGATGAGATCCGCATAAGCGACTTTCGAAGTGATCGAAAGCTGAGAATTGAGTCGGGAAGACGCATCAGCACGCGTAGACTTGTCCCGGGCCATGAGACGTTGAAGTTGGAGTTCCGGAGAGCTAGATGAGGGGGTGGCCTGCGGGTGAGCGCTAGCCAACACACGACGACGATGAAACGAATACGCACCAGTACACGACAACGACCTTTCCCATCCACTTCCACAGACCGCCTTCGATCAACAACGGCACGTCCACCACGACCAACTTTTCACCCCTCAGCCAAGCCTTGAGGACACCCCAAAGGATGGCGCGAGTCACAGCGGGGTGTACGATTCCATTCAGGATTTTCCGCTGCTTCGTGTCGTTGAAGATGATGCTGCCCAATTTCTTGCGGTCGATGGGGCGGGTGCGCCAGTTTGACTGATCGCCAGAAGGGGCCACGAGTACGCCCGTCCCGAAAGCCTTGACAACTTGCTTGTGGCCGCGAGTGCCAGGCTCAACGACTCGCCTCGCAATGACGTCTGCGTCAACGATGGGGATGCCATGAGAATTAAGCAGTGCGGCAACGGTCGACTTTCCAGTCGCTATGCCGCCTGTGAGACCGACGACTGAGTCGAAAGGAATAAGAGGTGAATGTCACGATCTAGGAGGGAAATACATTTACCGAGCATGCGGGACCCTGCTGTGGTTTACCGCTGTCGCCAATCTTGGTAAGTAGGCGGAAATTAGATTCTCATCATCACATCAGAACTTATGCTAGAGCGGTGTGTATACACCATTTTCGCAAGATTTCTCCTTGTTCGATTCGCTCACCGTTCGGGCCGAGGCTCTCAGGCGCCAGAGTGCGGCCCGTTGCCAACGGCCACTGAGCCCCCTTTTATTGCCTCCGATCACAAAGTGCCATGGCAGCGCCGAAAGTGACTGATAGTATTACTTCTCATCAGATGAAAGATCACTCAGATCAACATGGAATGAGTCAAGCTATGTAGTTGTTTGATGGTAGGTAGACAAATTGCAAATCAAAACGTCCATGCAAAAAGAATAATTTATCAACACAAAAGAATGAAAGAAAAAAAAACACAACCCGCAATATCACACACATCGACATGAACCAAGAAGCATACACATGTATTCGATATACAAAGTCAAAATGGCATGAACAAAGTGTCCTAGCAAGTTTTTTTGTGGTCTTTTTCGAGATGTGAATATAGAATACAGTGCACATCATAACATGGGTTTCCCGACAAGCAAGGTGCTTGCAGAAGACAAAAAATATGCGACAAGCACCCAGCGGCGTCGAGCAAAGAGAAAAATGGGCATAGAAGCATACAGTGTGATAGGCTCGAGAAAGAAAAACAAAAGAGCATGCTTTGAATGAACAGCGAGACGCCACCAAGATACGGAATAAAAAACGGTGCACTCACGTCACAAGTAGACAGCGCCCGCATTGCAACCCTTGCAAGCGCTTACCATGCAACACGGCGCTATCCCGTTTTTCTTTTCCAAAGTCAATCTGCTCCTCAGCTTTTCCAACTGCCTAGCTTTCGGTACGAACCTCCGCTGAGCTGGGCCAGTCGCACCATTGCCAACATTTTGGTCTGTTGCTTCCGCATTCGGACGGCTCGACCTGTTGGGAACAACATACGATGCAACTGCGGCCGCACCTGGCGTCCACGTGAATGAGATGAAATTTGTTAGTTTCTGGAAGGGTGTTCGTGCCGGAAGCGGACTGGACATGATAGAAAGTGATGAAGTGTCTTGAACGTGAAGATATTTACAGGCGCTTGATAATGATGAGCCGAGATTGTTCGATCCGTTCACCTCCGACGTGGCGCCCCCACTTTGCGTGAGGTTGGGGAATCTGGGAGCGGACACGGAATCGTTGGCTGTGAATCACAAGAGGTGGATGAGTTGAGCGTACTCATAAATAGCTTGGAATGGGGTAGGGTGCTTGACTGACTCTTTGACGGAATGGCCGACGTTTTCGTAGGGGTAGAGCAGTACCTGGGTGGGGTCACCGGCTGAGGGATCGATGACGACGTTTTCTTCGAGGTAGGACTAGAGTAAGTTGCCGGTGCCATGAAGCGTCCAGACACATTCTTGAATGGCGTGAATGTGATCGACGGTGTCTTGGGAGACATTGACCGCAACGAAACTGCGCGAGGAATCGAAGACGGCGGACTGTCGATCCTGGCACTCGGGCGGAAACTACTACTAGGCGGAGACGACACTGGACCAGGGGGGAAGATCGTAGGTTCGACGCGCTTGGGCTGGAACACAAAAGTCAAGGAGCTCTCGTCCTCATCGTCTTCGACCGACTCAGGCAAGGGAACATGTTTACTGGATACGGAAGTGACCATACGGGGACGTACAGCAGGTGTTGTCAGGCTAGTCTCCGCAGGGGGCGTGATACGGATTTCAGGAGGTGGAGTTATGCAGACATCTGGAGGAGGCGTCACACAGATGATAGGTGGAGCATTGAAGGTGAATCGAATTCCACCTTCCACTTCCTCGCCCACCAGGTCGTCATCGAAATCCGCGTCGTCCTCTTCGTCCTCTTCAAGCACAACATCAAGGTTGCTGGATGATGTGGGCTCGACCACAACACCAACGTCAGAAGGGAGAACAAAAGGTGGCAACTCGTCGTCGTCGGACGTGAATTGGAATCCGGATGAAAACGTACTCTGGTTCATCTCCTCTGAGCAAGGCGGGCTTCTGTCGACGTCACCCAAACACTCGAAAAAGCGGTCGACCTCGTCCTCTTGTGTGATGGGTGTAGTCTTTCCTCTCGGGAAGGTCCAAGTCTTGGAGAGGGACGCACTAGGCACGTGAGTCGGAAGGCTTGGGATTTCCTCCATATGGGCCTTGGGTTTGATATCAAGCTCGTCCGCCGAACCGACGGAGGAGCTATCTGAGCTGGAGAAACCGAGATCAGAATCATCCTCGTCTTCGTATCCAACCAGGCCGTTCTCTTCCTCGAAAATTTCCACCTCCTCTTCTGCGACCGCGTCCAAGGTGAAGTCGGCCTTGGTGAAACTGTCATCCGCGGATTCCACGTCGGTAGTGGAACTTTCAGAATCGACAGATTGGAATCCAAGTCCATGTATGGCGACTGGTTTCACAGGCAAGGGAGATCGTTTCCAGGATCCACTGACCGTGTGAGGGAGCTTGGGCGTGTTTAGAAGACCGGCGTCGTCCAAGAGCTTTTCAAGTTCTTTGCGCCGTATACGTTCTTGCTCGAGAGCAGCACGAAGACGTGCACACTCGTCCACAGCTTCGTCCACGTCCTTGAGACGAGCATTGAGCTTCAAGATTTTGTCCTTCATTTCGTCACGCTCACGGATAAGAGCCGCATTTTCAGCCATGGTTTGGGCAACTGCTGTAGCATTGGCTTCCAGCGATTTTTCGAGGGCAGACTTTTCCACTTCCAACAAGCCGAGACGACTCCGAGCAACCCAAGCTTCCCTCCTTTCCGATTCGATGCGCTTGGCTAGCATATCAGCCTGCTTGTCCGCATCTGCTAAGCGCTGTCTCCAACCATCAACGTCACGTTTGAGCTCATCACGCTCAGCGTTGAGATCCGAGATGAGATGTAGCATCTGATCACTGTGCTCGGAAGATGTCGCAGAGACATCCGAAGAGTACGACAAACGGGGAGAAAGAGAATTCCGGTTACTCAGAGTGCGCTCCAACTCGGTTATGCGAGAAAGGAGCAGATGATGGGACTTGTATAAAAAATGTTGATCTGCGGCAGAGAGAGGCTGTTCGATGAGAGTTTCTTGATCGCTGGCTAAAGAGAACCTGCGCTCGGTGGGGGTCATCTCAGGAGTGGGCAGATAGAACGCGTCTCGAGGGATAAAGTCGGTAGAACGCTTGTACGAAATGCTGCTGCACCTCTTTTTGTCGATATTGCAAGGGGCCATGCTGTCACTGCAGGTGTATGAAAAACGCCTTGTGGATAGGTTGCTATATGGAACCATGATATCCGATGAAACGCAAGCATCGAGAGAAGCTGTGGTAAACGCTTTTCGAAGATTTGGATGTGTACCTGGAGTGCAAGTGGGGGTAGGGAGGCTGCCTGTAACAGCGCCGGCGATACTACCCTGTACGAGCGACAAGGGGCGCAGGTTGAGACTGGCGGGACGATGTCGAGTCAGGGCCTTGGCAGGGGGTTCCACGACTTGCTTGGGAGACTCTTTACGTTCCACGGAGTCGGCCTCCTCTTCTTCCTCTTCCTCCTCGACAAGAGTGCCCAGCTGATCTTTGGAGACCGAGGTGGACCCAAACATCTTGCCGAAAGAATCGCGTTTGGTGGCTAGAACGCGGGGTGAGGGTGTGAGAAAACGAAGAAGTTTGGGCAACGGCACTTACGGAAGTCGAAGGGCTTGGAGGTGTCGGGGGAGGTGATGTCAGGAATTTCAACCTTGGAAAAAGCCAAGTCCGGTTTTCCTTCGAGGGCCCAGAGAGCTCTGCGGCGGATGGAGTCCCTGTCACCCAAATTGACGTTGTCGTCTGAATGGGCTGTGGGAAGCTCTGGGAGGGAAACACCCATGAGTTCGGCGGACTCGCGGCGGGTTGAGACGGACGAGCGACGGTGGTGATGAGAAGTAGGACGTTTTGAAGGGGGAGGATTAACACTTGAAGTTGGGGAATCGGGGGCAGAAAGGGAGAGAGAGGGGGCTGAGGAAGAAAGAGGAAATGAAGATATGGAACTATTGCGAGAGCGAGACCGTCTGTGGGAGTGCCGAGGGAGGGTGTTTGGCGGTGCCGCGCTGCCCATCTTGAAGGTGAAAAACTGTGTGGGGTGAGGATATGTGCGTGCAAGGAAAGGGGAACATACTCTCTGATCTGCGACCGTGTCCGAGTCCGAGTCCATGACGAAAGTTGAATACGAAAAAAAAAGAAAGAAAAAGAGCGTGGATGAGAGAGAATGAGAGAATGAGAGAATGAAGGGACGGACGGGACGGGATGTGATGGTAGGTAAGTGTAACAGAACTTTGCTTCAAAACTCCGAACGTTACGATCGATATGATCACGAAAAAGCTCGACCCGACACAAACAATTCTCTTTCTCTGCGATGTTCAGACTCGCTTCAGTAAGCTCTTTTTAAGCACGAGAGTCGACTGATCACATCCTTCAAAGGCTCGGTCATTCACGGATTCGACGAGCTCGTCTTGACATGCAACAAGATGCTCAAAGTCGCACAGGTTCGTGTGCACGCTTACCCCTCCATCATCCACCATTTATCCCCCCATAGGTCCTCGGCATACCAGTGGTCGTGACCGAGCAGAACCCCAAAGGTGACGTCCGTCCCCGCGATCCGTCGCACGCGCCTCATCCAGCACAACGCAGCGCTCGGACCCACCGTACCCGAGATCGATTTGCCCGCGCTCGCTGAATTGCACGTCGCGACGATCGAAAAGTCCCTCTTCTCGATGATGACTCCCGAGGTAAAGACGTTGTTGCGAGAGCGCCCAAACCTCACTTCCGTCATCTTGTTTGGTATCGAGGTCAGTTGAGCCGATTCCCGGGTCGGTCTTTATTCCCGCTAATATCGGTTCAGTCGCATGTTTGCGTCCTCCAAACTGCGCTCGATCTCCTTCAGGACGGATATAACGTCTACGTCCTCGCAGACGGCGTGTCTAGCTGTAACAAGGAAGAGGTCCCCATTGCGCTCGACTACATTCGCCAGGTCGGCGGACACGTCACCACAAGCGAGAGCGCCGCCTTCCAACTCCAACGTCAGACTTATCTCGTAAAATCCGGTCCTCCCTGCTGACGTCATGACTTGTAGGCGAGGCCGGTACGCCAACTTTCAAGGCGTTTTCTGGTGTGATCAAGGAAGAGAAGGAGAACACGGCAAAGACGTCGCAAAAGTTGCTTCAGTATCGTAGTTGGTTGTAATGTAGTCGTGGGAAACTACTTGTTGTCAACCTCTCTCTCGTCATGTTCGGCAGTCTCTTCCGCCTCGCCGTCGATGCACTCCTCCTCAGCGCTTTCCTCGCAGGTGTAAAGCGCTCGACCGGTCTCACGTATGTCCCTCGCAGTCGTCCATCCGACACCGCTCACCACGTCTTAGACCTGCCCTGTCCCAAGTACCCAACAAGGACATCCGCCGTGCGTAGCCCCTTGTTTCACTCCACTTGCATCTCATCGACCTGCAGAACTACTGCGAACATACCTCGAGTTTGGTACGTCTCATGTCCTACGCCCTCTTGCACACGCTCTCTTACCGACGCACAGGAGAGTATGTTTTTGACTTTGCCGTCGTCGTCTTTGGGGTAACTCCTCGTCGCACCTTGAAGCGCCCCGCTGACCCTCCCGCAGCGCTCCAGTTCTTTTGAACGCAAGCCGTAGACGCTTTTCACATCACTTTTCGCCCATAAATTATACATGCACGCAATTCATCCTAGTATCTGTAGTGACACCCGGTTCATCCGAGAAAGTTGAATACGAAAAAGTGGAGTACGATGGAGCCTAGTGCGAAATCGGCGAATGCTCTGGGTATATGCGTTGAGCATACCCGAGCATATAATCTAGTAAAGGACAACGCACCTCTCGGGTGACACGCCTTTGAATTCGGAGCGGTTCTCGGGGTGGACCTGGGCACGGAGTGAAGCCGCGAGCACAAACTGCCCGACTGCGCTCGAGAATCTACGGCACCCGGATGAGCCAGCGGGGACTAGCATCGAGAACGTGGAACGTACCCGGCCAAAAAGGCGTTGAAAGGAAAGTTGGTGACGAGGACGCAGTAGACGAATTGGACGACACCCGACAGGACGAGGAAGAGCAGGAATGCGTCTATGAATTTGAGTCTGTCTGGTGTCTGGTGCATATACGACTTCCAGAGCGAAGAGAGCGTGTTCGAGACGCCCGAGAATGGCGTCGTCTGCGAGGTCGGTTTTGGGCCAGCCATGGGCGTGCGACGTGGACTTGAAAGAGAGAGAGAGAGTTTTCTTACTTACTCAAAACGGAAGTCAGTTTCTTGTCATGAACACCGCTGCACTCCGTCTCGCCTCCTCGTCGCGTCCAACCTGCAGAGCATTCCGCCGACATGTACACACCCGCAAGGAGCTCCCCTACAAAATAGAAGACGGCCTCGGAACCTTCATGTCCCCGCAAACCCTCCGCATGGTCGCCGTCGAGTACCAACAAGGCTTGCTCGACCGCTTGAACCAGGAATGCCGAGGTAAGTCTCCCCCTCTTTTGGGTGCACTTGGTCTCGAACCCGACCCGCCAGACGTCGACGACAAGCGCAAGACGGTCGCGCAGCTCGTTCTCGACACCGCTCGGTCCCAAGACCGAGCCATCACGTTCAAATACGCCAGCCACGCCCTCAATAACAGCTTCTTCCTCCATGGCCTGGTACGCCCGCTCCTCTTCTCATGACACGCCGTCCCCTCCAACACCACTTTTTCTTTTTTTCACAGCGACCCCCCTCGGAAGACGCGACCGAAAAGGTCGTCGACGCGAGCTACTTTGGCACCGCCGTTCAAAATCAATTCGGTGGCTTGGACGCGCTCCGCTCGCTCTTCTCCGCCGCAGTCGACGGCATGGCTGGCTCGGGATACGTCTGGTTCGTCACAGACGCTAACCGGAACCTCGCGCTCGTGCCCACCTTTGCGTCCGGAACACTCCTCGTCCGTTCGGGCACCGGTACCATCGAGCCGATCACCGCCCCCGTGCTTGGCGAGCCGGATGTCCTGTCCACGGCAACGTCCACGCAGAGCAGCCCCAGCCGGGCACCCATGACAGAAGCAAGCAGCGCGTTCTCCGCGTTCTCGCCTCTTTCTGGTGCCCCTCCGCCACTACAGCGCGACCCGTCGTCCTCTCCAACTAGGACATTCCACACGTGCGTTCCCTCTCACGAGGACTACAAGACGCGCGTGCGCTCCTTGTACGACCCCACAGCGACGCCATCGTCGCATTCCCCACACGGTCCCCAGGACACTCGCGACCTCGCCAAGCTCGGGGACTACATCTACCCCCTGTTCTGCATAAGCGTGCACGAGCACTGCTGGCTCTTGGATCACGGGATTTGGGGCAAGGAAAAATATCTCAGGGATTTTTGGACGGTCGTAAACTGGAATCAGGTCGTCAAGAGATTCGAGACGTTCACTTCGGCGGTCTGAGGGAGGCGAGTGGGCGTTGGAGGTCGACTATCCTATCTACGACAGGCATTATGGTCGCTGATATCAATTAATGTTCACTGCTCATCTTAAAGTCGTTTAACTGCATATACATCATCCCTCAAGAACGAAACATTGGATGAAATAGGATAGACAAGCGACGTGCTACCACCTCCACTCGATCGAACCACAACTGACTGTCCGCACGCCCTTGTACATCTTGTACGCCTCGCCCGACAGCCGAACTTGGTCGACTTTGAGAGACGAGAAGCTATACGAAGGGAGTTCAAAGCGGATCTGAAACGCATGCGCCGGACGCGGAATTTTCTCCCTAGGAAAGAGATGGTCGATACGCGCATCCAACGACGACAGAAGAAGAAAAAACGCACTTGCAAGTCCAAGAACCACGCAGCACCCAACTGCCGGACGAATGCATGCTCGGAATCTCCCAGCGAAGCATCTCATCAAATGTCAAACCTGAGACCAAGTCGCGAAACTAAAAGGAGACAAACGCACTTGTTTCCGCGGTTCAAACATCCACGAACTCTCGATGCCCCCCGCAGACCCGACGCCGGATCCGGCGCTCGAGATCGTACATTGTGCTCCAGTCGCGCTGTCGCCCAGGTAGAGCTCTATTCGAACGTTTTCCATGATCTTCATCGTCCGCGAGCTGAAGGTGATGGTGAAATTGCCTAGAAACACGGCCGATTTGCATCGCTGTGCAGAACGACGACTTTTGATATAGTAAAACACACCTCCAAATTCGCTCACGGTGATGTTGGGCTTCAAGGAGAGCGGGACGGGCACGTTTCCGGCCAGTGCACTGTGTGGTAATGCATACTGATATTCCGCGAGCACAAACTTGCCGTCGGGTGGGACGAATGACAACGTCTTTTCGCGTGTCCATCGTTGCAGCCTTTACGGTCTTTTTCGTCAAGATATCATGCAGACCACATAATCGACGACACTTGCCGTACGCAGGGGTGAAACGCACACTCGGTCACGACGTTTGGATTCGAAAAACTCAGGAGCAAGTCCGGCATGCCTATCGTCATCATGGTTTCCTTGCCTTGTTGATATAGAGAAACTGACGCTGCCTACCGGACAACCTGGCATTGCTCCCGATCTTGCCATAGACATTGCTCGTGAGCGTAGCCCCGTTGCTGGCGAAACATGGGTAATCTTTTCCGAAACCCCGATCGACCCGTTTGTGACAGCGCGACTCACCGTCCGACGATGGCTCGCATTTCCTCGGAAACATCGAATAGGATTTCGTTGTGGGCGTGCCGAACGCCAAGTTTTCGCCATGGAATGGGTGATGCAAAGGCACCAGCCGAGGCAGTGGACACAACGGAACCTATACGACAGTGTTTTCAATGGTCAACAACATTTCCAAGCCGTTTCCGCACACCTCCAGATCGATTTGGGCCAGACTGCGCGGCCGTTGGGAGCGACGCCAAAAGCTTGGAGAGGAGGGAAGGAGGGAGGACGATATCACGTAGTACATTCGGAGATGTCGTGAGAGGATATCCAGAAGAATCCAGCGTTTCTTCGAGGAGCTATTCGAGTTAGACTGAACGGAACGAGGGCGTGCAGAACGACGACGTCATACATACCTGATACACGACGTCGAAGTTGTCCTTGAGGGTGGCCGTACTCACCGTGCCAAAGTAATCGTGCAGGACGTCGCTGAACGCTTGCAAGAACGCGAACGCGATCAGAGGATCAGCTACGAAACATAAAGGATTGAATCTAAAACTTGAGAAACGAAAGATGTCGCGAGTCCCCTTACAATCGCCAGAAACGCTCGCGATCAACCGCAGCTCTCCCATTTCGACGTGACAACATGCGCTGGCACCTGATACGTCCCCAATCCCGGGGGAAACATAGATGACAGGATCGACGCTGTGAGTGCGGGAAGATTTGGAGAGTTCGTTGTTCAGCGTGTCGATGTGGAGCAGTGGGTACGCTGTGGGAAAGGACGTGTAGCCGGACTGGATGACGGGTCGTCTGTATGCAGGTAAGTGAACAGAAGAGAAAATACAGCACGCAAAGACACGCACCCCGACGCGTCGAGGATGATCAGACCGTCGATGGCCATGTCGGAGGCGAATTATTATTATTACGTCAGAGTGTTGGCTCAATAAAAATCTATCTACTACAAAAAGTACTAAAGAATGCTTCATCCATCCAACGCTTGGTCTTCGAGAAACCTCGAACGGGAGGCGAGTGTTAAGACTCCAAGACACAGAACGAATCGTTGATGAGTACACTCAAGAGGTTAGTCGGAGCAGAACGATTATTTCAGAATACTAGTGCTAAATGTTTCAAGTTCTGTTAGTAAGAACTACTAAGTAAGTACTAGGATCGCTTGCTAAATTAGCACTAACCTAGGAAGCGGTAACGTACAAGCCTAACAGGTATACGCTATGAGTCGTTTGAAGGCATACAGAGGAGGGTGGCGGAACGAGCTCACCCAGAACCTTGACTGTCTGCTAGCTGAGCATTCTTTATCGAAAGGCAAACACCATAGCATTACCCAGTACTGAGTCAGTATACTCAACAGAAGCACCTGATGCGGCCGGAGCCTACCAATGCCGCGGCTATCGGACATTAAGACACCAGAAGGCGACTTACGCAGGTGTTTGAACCGATGAAAAATGGTATGGTATGTTTTATTATTATCCCTGTTCGCCCCCGTCGTCCAATCACACTAACAATTTACAGAAGACTCAAAGAGGATATAAACCTGACTCGTGCTAATGCCTTGCTCGCTGTCACAGTTGTCCGTTCTTCACTAGAAGGTGGTTGAAGCCTTGTTCACCGATCATTGGCTTTCAGTGCATAGAACAACATGTCGACTCAGATTGTCACGGACATCCCGTCACGTCCCGGGGCTACTTCGAACGACAAGGAAGACTCAGACAAAGTTGTCCTCGAACTCGACCAATTTCCAGAAGGTGGTACTGCAGCATGGAGCACTGTCATTGGCGGGTACGTCACTCTTCATTCCAATCTTCTCTCCAATCGATCTGATGCTTAATAGGGCGCTGGTTATGTTCTGCAGTTTTGGGTCCGCGTGAATCTCCTGTCGTTCGAAATGCCTTCCTGACACGAAGCATAGTTACAACAGGTCGTTCGGCGTCTATGAAGGTATGCATCCTCATTAAAATCCCCTTTAACCCTGTACTCATGGTTGTAGACTTCTATACCTTACATTATCTCACCAATAAATCACCCTCCGAGATATCGTAAGTCACGTCCAGAGCCTTTATCTTGTGTGAAATACGAAACTTGCGCTTGACAGATGGATAGGAGGCTTCAATATGTTCCTAGGGACTGGTGTCGGAATCGTTTCAGGTGCACTCCACGACCGTGGTTATTTGTATGTACCAACTTCCATCCCGAAGCGTTGTCCGTACTCAGTGCTAATCCTAACAAGCTATCACCTGTTGATCGGAGGATCGTTATTGCAATCAATCTCTTTGTTCATGCTCTCACTCACCCGACCAGGTCAATACTACCCAGTATGTCATGTCACCAATGTATTGTGTGAGCTGTTTCTCAGACCTAATGTTAGATCATGCTCGCACATGGGATTGGTCTCGGGATAGGTCAAGGGATTGTGTTCGTCCCAGCGATGGCAGTGGTGTCCCAACATTTCCGCCAACGTCGCACCCTCGCAATGAGCCTAGTTACCTGTGGAAGCGCCCTTGGATCAATCATACACCCCATCATGTTGAACTACTTGTTTAACCGGAGCGTAGGCTTTGCCAGTGGTGTACGAATAAGTGCTGCCTTGCTCACGGTCCTGCTTGTGATTGCATGTCTCCTCATGCGCACGCGGTTGGGACCACCTAAACATTCTCCAAGTTACTTGTCTGTCGGAAGGGGTATTGTTCGTGACATACCTTTCTGTATCATGTGCGTCGGGTAGGTGTTTATCAGTTCCCATGACTATCCTTGATAAATGATATTTCCGATGCTGTAGAGTACTATTTTTTCAGATTGGCTATCTCTTCCCGGGCTTTTACTTGCAATTGGATTCCGTCAAACATGGAAATCCAGAGACGTTCTCTTTCTATTCTGTGCGTGACCCGTTGATGCCACCTGGCTCGCCGGCGGTTCTCTGATTGTCCTACTAGTTGGTACTTTTAAATGGAGGAAACTTGACAGCTCGACTGTCTAGCGGATTTATCGAACACCGAGTCGGGGTAGTCAACATGATGATCCTAGCGACTGCCGCATCTGGCATTCTGATCCTTGGTATGATTGGTCTTAACGGCGTTGCAACGGTCGTGACCCTTGGGTTGATATATGGATATTTTTCCGGTATTTGTCAGTTCAATCTCTTTTCCATTTGCTAGGTTGAGTCGACCTAATGGCACACAATTGCAATAGATATTTCATTACTTCCACCCCTCATGGCACACCTTACCAGCAATCTCTCCGAACTCGGGTTCGTTGGTCCGATACATTTGACCATTTTAGCTTTGACTAATCGTGGTGGATGCTTAGTGCTCGCATGGGAATTGGAATGTTGTTTGTGGGATTCGGTGGTCTTCTCGGTGCGTCTTTAAAAGAATTATATATCTTACCATGATTTGCTACTTTTCCCAAAGGTGGGCCCATCGCTGGTGCGCTCCTTGATACCCCGCAGTATAAATGGCTGCAGACTTCGCTCTTCAATGGGGTGCGACGGATGAAACAATTAAAAGCATTATACTGACATGATTTCCTAGCTTATTGCACTCCTCGGGAGTTCGTTATTGGTGATGATGAAGCTCGTACTGACGCGACGCCAGAAACTTGGATGCGCGACTGAGAAGCGGGGGGCGTGAGGCCTCCCGGTTGGGTGGGGACCAGGGTTATTCATGGGGTTCAAGATGCGGATACGTATGTACATAAGTACTACTAGGGGATGCGGCTTGCTAATTTAGCTATAACCTAGGATTCGGTATTTCAGGTGCTCACACTTCCCACAGGATACCGCAATCGGATTCTTTATTCTACTGTTTTCATTGGCACGTAGGGCGTATGCAATGAAGAAAGACAACTGGTCTCCAAACCAAAGGGCAAAGCTTGGGCAAAGCCGTTCAAAATTCAAATGCACAGCGGAGGCGGTGAAGCTGCCTCCGCAAGGCAGTCCTACCGTTGAACCCTGACGGATCCGGATCGGATCTGAAGCTTGAAGTCTGAACTTCTTGATACGTAACACGGCAAGATTTCACAAGCGTTGATTGGCCGGCGGATTATTTATGCAACTAAATGCAAAATGGGGCTACTAAAGTTACCCTCGGGAGTCGGGGTTGCCTTCCCCTTGGGTGGGTTTTCAGATTGGCAGTAAGTATACTGACCAGAGACACCTGTTGCGGCCGAAGCCTATCGATGCCCATCGGACATTAAGACACCAGAAGGCGAGAAAAGGCGACTCACGCGGAACTTTGCAGCGATGAAAATGGAATGGAATGTTTCTATTATCCTTGTTCCGAATGGATGGTTTTACAGAAGACTCAGTCTCAGTGACGTTATAAACCTGACCTCGCTCGCTTACAGTCGCTACGTTCTGCTCGCAGAAGGTGGTTGAAGCTTTGGTCCACTGAACATTCGCTTTCAGTGCATAGTAGAATGCCTTTGAACGTGTCGCCGGCTCAAAAAGTCACAGGGATCTCATCACGTCCCGGGGTTACTTCAAACAATAAGGAGGACTCAGAAAAGGACGGAGTCCTTCAAGTTGAACTCGACCAATTTCCCGAAGGCGGCACCGCAGCATGGAGCACGGTCATTGGCGGGTAAGTCATTCTTCATATGTCTAATATTCACTGCAATCGATCTGATGCTCAATAGGGCGCTAGTCTTTTTCTGCAGTTTTGGGTCAGTGTGAATTTACTGTCTCTCGAAATACCTTCCCAACACAGAAAAATAGTTACAACAGGTCGTTTGGCGTTTATGAAGGTATGCATCCTCATTAAAATCCCCTTTGATCCTGTACTCATGGTTGCAGACTTCTATACCTTACATTATCTCACAAATAAATCACCCTCCGAGATAGCGTAAGTCCCGTCCACTGGCAGAGCCTTTATCTTGTGTGAAACACGAAACTTGCTTGACAGATGGATAGGAAGCCTCGGCGCATTCCTGGGGTCTGGCGGTGTCGGTATAGTTGCAGGTGCACTCCACGATCGTGGTTATTTGTATGTACCAACTTCCATCCCGAAGCGTTGTCTGTACTCGTTGCTAATCGTAACAAGCTACCACTTGTTGATTGGAGGATCGTTGCTGCAATCAATCTCTTTGTTCATGCTCTCATTCACCCGACCAGGCCAATACTATCCAGTATGTCCTGTTCCTGATGTATTATGTGAGCTGTCTCTCAGACCTGTAATGGTAGATCTTGCTCGCACAGGGGATTGGTCTCGGGATAGGCCAAGGGATTGTATACGTCCCAACCTTGGCAGTGGTGTCCCAACATTTCCGTCGACGTCGCGCACTTGCAATGAGCCTAGTTGCCAGTGGAAGCGCCCTTGGATCAATCATACACCCAATCATGTTGAACTACTTGTTTAACCAAAGCGTAGGCTTTGCCAGTGGTGTACGAATAAGTGCTGCCTTGCTCACGGTCCTGCTTCTGATTGCATGTCTCCTCATGCGCACACGACTGGGACCACCTAAACACTCTCCAAATTACTTGTCTGTCGGAAGGGGTATTGTTCATGACATGCCTTTCTGTATCATGTGCGTCGGGTAGGTGTTTATCAGTTCCCATGACTATCCTTGATAAATGATATTTCCGATGCTGTAGAGTACTGTGCTTTCAGATTAGCAATCTCTTCCCGAACTTTTACTTGCAGTTGGATTCAGTCAAACATGGAAATTCAGAGACGTTCTCTTTTTATTCTGTGCGTGATCAGTTGATTCCACCTGGCTCACTGACAGTTCTCTGATTGTCCTAGTTGGTACTTTTAAATGTCGGGAACTTGACAGCTCGACTGACTGGCGGATTTATCGAACACCGAGTTGGAGTGGTCAATATGATGATCCTAGCAACTGCTGCGTCTGGCATTCTCGTCCTCGGTATGATTGGTCTTAGGGGGATCGCAACAGCTGTGACGCTTGGGATGATATATGGGTATTTTTCCGGTATTTGTCAGTGCAATGTCTTTTCTATTTGCTAGGATGAGTTGACCTACTAATGGCACTCGACAGATATTGCATTACTTCCACCCCTCATGGCACACCTTACCAGCGATCTCTCTGAATTCGGGTTCGTTGCTCCAATACATTTGACTGTTTCGGCTTTGACTACTTATGGTGAATGCTTAGTGCTCGCATGGGAGTTGGAATGTTGTTCATGGGAATCGGTGGTCTTCTCAGTGCGTCCCAGTTCGAAAGAATTCTATCTATTACCGCGATTTGATACTTTCCCCAAAGGCGGGCCCATTGCCGGTGCGCTCCTCACCCCGCAATATAAATGGCTGCAGACTTCGCTCTTCAATGGGGTGCGACGGATGAAACAATTAAAAGCATTATACTGACATGATTTCCTAGCTAATTGCACTCTTCGCGTGTTCGTTGTTGGTGCTGATGAAGGTCGTACTGGCGCGACGCCAGAAATGCGCGACTGAGAGGCCTTCGGGAATGTGATTCATAGGGTTCGACATGCGAACCCGTAATTATGATAATTGTCTAGTATGATAGAACAAAATGCCGGTGATCAACGATGCGGTACGTAGTCGAGCCGTGGTATAGATCATCGACACCGCTCTGTCTTCTCTTGATTCTTTCTGTCAGTGGTATTTTAAACGAGACGAATGGCATCTTCCAGTGACAGTGGGTCTGTGATCACAAGAAGCTCGTTCTTCTCAGGTCTTCCACAGCCACTTGTTCGAGAGCCGGCTACTAGCTGGGGCTGCAGTTGTCATAAAACTTGGAGTAATTTTTACCGAGGTAGAGAGTTTGGCGTGCATGCAATTGAAAGATGAAGAAAGGCAACCGGTCTCACCTGCAAACAAAAGTTATGTACCAAACCAAAGGGAAAAGCCGTCAAAGGTATGCACAGGCGCGCGGATGCGGAAGAGACGGTGAAGCTGCTTCCGGGAGCCATCGCAGAGGAACAACTTCAAGAAGTTCCAGTGCCGCGTATAGTAGTCGAGAGAAGAGAGAAGAGAGTCATTATCGCCATGAACAACTTCTCCATACGGGTCGGGGCGGAACTTCTGGCTGCATATCCCGGGCAACTACGAAGACTCGCACAGGGCCCGCTGCCCGCTGTGCCCCGACACCATAGAATCCCTCGACCACATCCTCTTCCACTGCAACAGCCCCTAACACACAACCATCTGGGACCTTGCCCAACGCCTCTGGCCCCACGATTTTGGGCCATGGCACCCGCCCACCACCATCCTCGGCTGCGGATCTAGTATCACCGTGCCACCCGCTGATCCACCTCGACCCAGCCCACACGCCCTGGGCAAGGCCCGATTCCAACGCATCCTCTGAGTCCGCACACCTTATCTGGACTCTGCGCTTGTCCAAAAAAAAAAAAGAAGTGTGAAGTGTGTCGTTATGTAAGTGATATCCGAGTCCCGTCATACTAACTTCAAGTTGAGCATACTCCCCGTGCTTGTTATTTTGGTGATCTCTGGAAAGATTTGTCGATGCCAATCCTGCTGGCGCGTTCCATCATCCTCACGTCGGAAGGCTACTTTAACCGCGGACTCGGAGGGCAGGGGCCTACTATTAGATGCGGAACCTGATAGTATGGGCACCGCACGCCGGCCGGCGCCTGAGGCGGCCTGAACGTGTATGCATACCCAGTTATTTGCCACATAGGGTGCACACTAGTATGCGATTGGAACTTTGGAAGATGAAGAAAGACAAGTTGACCGGTCTCACCTTCAAACCAAACTAAAGGGCAAAGCCGTTCAAAGGCTGGTATGCACAGGCGGATGTGGAGGTGAAGCTGCCTCCGCGAGGCAGTCCTAAACAACTGCCCAACTTACAGAATTGAAAGGTAAACCCCATGACTCTATAGCCCTGCCATGACCCAGTACATACTCACTTCCTCGAATCTGAAGAAGAGTCTTGTACTGTAACACGGCAAGGAGAGATGTCACGCCAAGCCTTGATAGGCTAGCGGACTAACTCTGAAGCCAAAGGGAGGTTAATTGCCCTCGGGCAGTTTTCAGATTGACGCTATGCTAAACAGAGGCACTCGAGGCGGCCGAAACCTATCGATGGGCACATCGGACACGAAGACACCAGAAGGCGAGATAAGTGACTTACGCCGGTATTTGAACCGATGAAAATGGTATGGTATGTTTCATTCTTATCCTTGTTCGCCCCCGTTCGTCCAATCACACAGATGGTTTACAGAAGACTCAGAGACGTTATAAACCTGACTCAGTGCTAAGCTCGCTTCCACAGTCGCTACATCCTGCTCACCTAAAGGTGGTTTCCTCACCGAACCTTTTCTCTCACTGCATAGGATGCCTTCGAATGTGTCGTCGGCTCAGATTGTGATGGAAAGCGGCGAAAGCCCATCACGGGCTACTTCGAATGATAAGGAAGACCCATACAAGGGCGGAGTCCTTGAACTCAACCAATTCCCCGAAGGCGGTACCGCAGCATGGAACACTGTCATTGGCGGGTAAGTCGCTCTTCACTCGAATCTTCTCTACAATATATCTGATGTTCAATAGGGTGTTGGTCTTGTTCTGCACTGTTGGGTCAGTGTGAACTCACTGTCTTTCGAAACGCCTTCCTGACACGAAAAAAATAGTTACGGCAGGTCGTTTGGCGTTTATGAAGGTATGCATCCTCATTCAAATTACCTTTCACATTTGACCTGTACTCACGGTTGCAGACTTCTATACCTTGCATTATCTCACTAACAAATCACCCTCCGAGATATCGTAAGTCCCGTCTAGAGCTTTTGTCTTGTGTGAAGTACGAAACTTGCTTGACAGTTGGATAGGAAGCCTCAACGCGTTCCTAGGTTATAGTATCGGTATGATTGCAGGTGCACTCCACGATCGTGGTTATTTGTATGTATCAACTTCCATGCGAAGCGTTGTCCGTACTCAGTGCTAATCCTAACAAGCTACCACCTGTTGATAGGAGGATCGTTGCTGCAATCAATCTCTTTGTTCTTGCTCTCATTCACCCGACCAGGCCAATACTATCCAGTATGTCCTGTTCCTGATGTATTGTGTGAGCTGTCTCTCAGACCTGTAATGCTAGATCTTGCTCGCACAGGGGATTGGTCTCGGGATAGGCCAAGGGATGGTGTACGTCCCAACTTTGGCAGTGGTGTCCCAATATTTTCGTCAACGTCGCACCCTTGCGATGAGCCTAGTTGCCAGTGGAAGCTCCCTTGGATCGATCATACACCCAATCATGTTGAACTACTTGTTTAACCGGAGCGTAGGCTTTGCCAATGGTATACGAATAAGTGCTGCCTTGCTCACGGTCCTGCTTGTGATCGCATGTCTCCTCATGCGCACGCGGTCGGGACCACCTAGACACTCTCCAAATTACTTGTCTGTCGGAAGGGGTATTGTTCATGACATGCCTTTCTGTATCATGTGCATCGGGTAGGTTATTATCACTTCCCTTGACTATTCTTGAATAAGTGATATTTCCAATGTAACAGAGCACTATGCTTTCAGATTGGCAGTCTCTTCCCGCCCTTTTACTTGCAATTGGATTCCGTCAGACACGGAAATTCAGAGACGTTCTCTTTCTATTCTGTGCGTGATCCGTTGATGTCACCTGGCTCACTGGCAATTCTCTAATTGTTCTACTAGTTGGCACTTTTGAATGTAGGAAACTTGACAGCTCGACTGACTGGCGGATTTATCGAACACCGAGTTGGGGTGGTCAATATGATAATCTTAGCAACTGCCGCGTCTGGAATTATCATCCTTGGTATGATTGGTCTTAAGGGCGTTGCAACGGTCGTGACTCTTGGAATGTTATATGGGTATTTTTCCGGTATTTGTCAGTTCAATCTCTTTTCCATTTGCTAGGATTCGAGTTAGTCGAACTAATGGCACACAATAGACATTGCATTACTTCCACCCCTCATGGCACACCTTACCAGCGATCTCTCCGAACTCGGGTTCGTCTCTCCGATACATTGGACCGTTTCAGCTTTGACTAAGCGTAGTGGATGCTTAGTGCTCGCATAGGAATTGGAACGTTGTTTTTGGGAATCGGTTGTCTTCTCAGTGCGTCCAACTCGAAAGAATTCTATCTCTCACCACGATTCGATACCATTTTTGAAGGTGGGCCCATCGCTGGTGCGCTCCTTACCCCGCAGTATAAATGGCTGCAGGCTTCGCTCTTCAATGGGGTGCGACTGATGAACCAATTGAAAGCCTTATACTGACATGATTTCCCAGCTTATTGTGCTCTTCGCAAGTTCGTTGTCGGTGATGATGAAGCTCGTACTGAGGCGACGCCAGAAATGCGCGACCGAGAAGCAGGGACCGTGAGGCCTTCAGGTTGGGGGGCAAGGTGATTCATGGAGTTCGACATGTGGATATGTAATTATAATGATTGTGCAAGACGGAAGAAGGTGTCGGTGATCAACGATACGGTATGTAAGTTAGTGGTATAGGTCACTGTGAGCTTCGATGCCCCTCCATCTTTATGTAAATAATCAGATGATCTGGCAGTGACAGGAAGCTCGTCCTTCTCGGGCGGTACAAGACTAGTCTTCCACAGCCGCTTATAATTTTATTGCTCGAGGGCCGGGGGTTGCGGTCAGCGTGGAGCTTGGAGTAATTTCTACCGAGGCTTGGCATCCCGTAACTGACTCGGAGGAGATCAGCCATAAATTTTTTCATGTCAGTTGGTGAACGTTTGAACGTTGAACCTGCAAATTGTGCTAATCATGCATGGTATGTGCCCAACCAAGATAAGTTTTCTCCCTGAAGGATTTGAGCTATGGATGCAAACAATGCGCACTGAAGTTCTGAACCAAACTCAAAAGACACTCCTTGAAGTGACCCCATGTGTCTACAGTTAGCAGAATCTTATCACCTCCACGCTAGATCTTGAGACTGAGTACCGAGTGATGCTACCATCCGTCGATTCAAGGCATCTATATATTGGGTTCTTCATCATCTAACCAGTCGTCGAGCTGATCGTCGATAACATAGCTCTGAGCCTTATTCAGAGTTTCCGGCGTGATGGCAGCCGCAAAAGTGATGCCAATCTTCTCTAGTTGAAAAGTTTCTAAAGTTTCGTGAGAGGGGTTCTTCAACGTTCTGGGTCGATAATGGATGAGAGGGAACGAGACGACTTGGTGAGCACTTAGATCTAAGCAAGTAAGCCGTTATGCAGAATAGATATCTGACAGATCAAGGACTATTAAAAACCCATCCAAGCACAACGTTCGTTCACCGTGAAGCAAAGATATAGACTGATAGCTACTTCGACAGAAATGTGTTGATCCCCCAATCCACTCTAGACATACTTGCCAAAGAAAGGTATCAATGACTGAGCGAGGGTATAGCTAAAGACCAGCTTCGGACCAACGACGAGAATCTGTGGCAGAAAAGGTAGCGGATCAGCCACACGAACGTTGTACTAACCACTCGGCGCGACGTACTTTTGGTGTCAAACCCTTGAAGAAGGCTGTCGGGCCTTCGTTGCGAACCAGATCCCTTATAACCGTCAATCCAGGCACCTTGTGCTCGAAATTAGCGTTTTGGATGCGCGTCTTGACAGTATCCAGAGGTGCAGCGACCGCGATAGAGGCAACGGCACCCGCAACCGAAGCGATGAAGTTCTGAGTCCAGGTTGCCTTGGAATAGTCCGTCACGCCAAGCACATACTCCTTCGTGGCAGCTGATCCACCAAATAGCTGCAGAGCAAAGAGCAGGGAGGTGAGTCGAGTGACGTAAACGCGACAACGGGACATACCGCGAATGAGCCGGGAGCGTTACGGGCCATTGTCCAGCCCCAACCACGGTAGAGTGAAGTACCCTCCTCCATGAATATCCGGAGGAAACCGCGTCCACGGAATGCTTCCGGATTTACTTGGCGTTTTATCTTGAGGACGTCCAGAGGCAGGAGGACCTAGGCACGACAAAGTGAGAACGCATACAAGCATCCAATGGTCGTCAAAACGTACTACTTCGCCTATTCCTGTCAAGCTGTGTGACAACACGACATGTTCTGAGGGTGAGTGGCGCAAGGGACGCGACGACGTACCTTCCGGCAGTGGCCTGTATCATCAATTTACCCTTACGTTCACCAAAGATGTCCGTGAAGTAGTCTTTGTAATTCCGCGAGATGATGTCGTTAA
>JBBPOK010000362.1:0-30980 GCA_038091415.1 Leccinum variicolor
AACCTCAGGGCGGGTGGCCCAGTGTGGCGGTGGGTTGCCGGACGCGGCTATGATGTGGTTCCAGGTGTGGTATGTTCGGGATGGGGCGTGGGGGCGGTTGGGCCGGTGTGTTAGCCACCGGTCCATAGTTAGTCTACTATTCATTTTGTTCAGCCAACGCGTCGCTATGGCGGATTCGGTGAGGGTGCGCCCGGCAATGACACGCTCGCACCGTATGGCCCAGATTAGGTGGGCGGACTCGGAGATAAGGATGCGCATGAGTCGCGCCTTCCCGCGTGCGGTGGGGTGTGGGGGGTTTGGTCTGCTGGAGCGGGCGGTGTGATCGCGCCACACCCCAGAGCCGGTAATTTCCGACTTTCTCGAACTGACTGCCTTGGGAGCATTTGGACACGAGGCAAAGTAGAACTGCGGCATCAACTGAATCACATTGAACATACTGCAGAGCTACCATCGGCTAACATTTTTCATGGACTTCGTGCTCGTAGTCATACTATTTGTTACAAGGACATTGTACAATTTGTGTTACTCCGAGTCGTACGGAGGGTTACTTACGGAACTGGTTATACAGGCGTCGGGTCAAGTACCAAGGGATCGAGCAACCAAAACTGGCTAGAGATATGTGCGTTGTTGCTCACATAAACCTTCTGGGATGAATGGCTTGTGGTGTGTTTACGATGAGTGTCATGAGAGTGATGAGACAACGGTGACTGGAGCTTGGGATCACTCTCGTTGCCGGCATCGAGCACATACTCCAACCTTCCTGGGTCTAGCAATCTGCCAGGGACAGCCGTCATTAACTGCAGCACGGCACAGAGGGGGTGGAAACATACTGGTACACCGTATAAGATTCTCCTTGCGGACCCTTGACTTCGACGGTATTGATCGACCAACGATAATCCTCCCTGGAGACATAAACTCCGTAGACTGGCTCAAGCGGTTCCTTGACAGTGGTAGTGAGGAAACCGTGTTCTTTGACGTTTTGGATGCTATAACCATCCGGACAATTTGTTACCCTCCACTGTCGGAAATCAGTATCGGTGCGGCGGCCCGTATGCAAACAGAGGAATGTCACGAACTAGTCCTTCCTCTTGAGTTACGGTCTGCGAAGTCGTGACCGATGTAGGTTTGCTGGATACTAGGTAGGGATTGCCTCGACGGTAGCTGCGAATGGTGTAGAGCCCATTGTTCAGTGGCAAGATGTTGTACGCCGGGAATTTGCCGGGGCTCGCGAGATGGGTGAAGTCCACCTCATATTTACACCCCTTCCTGAAGTTATGCACCCATCCGTTCCATCTATTTTTCCTCTCATCCTCAGAGAGACTCGCGATGTGGCTGTTAATGTACGCTGATGTAACCAAAAACTTAGATTAAAAAAAACACAGATCCATGAAGAATACCCACTTCTGTGTTTTTTAGCAGGGATCTTTGACCACGGCTCGATCAGGAGTGTGTAATACACCGTGTCTGGTGAGGTTAATCAATTAATCATGTTTCATTTTGTTCTCTCTATTTATGGAAAGACACATACTCCTCACGGTGTCTGGATCCGCCACTAGTTTCTTGGTAATCGTATCGTATCCCTGAAAGGTGTTGGAAGAGTCCTCTCAACACAAATTACACCCAGAACTCACCAAGACACCAGGAAGAAGAGCAATAATGGAGCTGAAACAGAGGTCAGGTGGTTGTACATCAGTCAAGCGAAAAGGCGCACTCGAGGTAATCGCCCTCTTTGGCAACCTTTGCGACAAGACTGATAAACTCTTTGAGCTCGAGAGACTCCGGTTCTTCATTGACGACGTCCTTTGGAACGCCCAGCTGAGTTGTGCAATCATTCCGGCCACTTTGGACCGCCGCGAGCCCCCCCGGCAGTATTCTGGCGAAGTCCTTGAGCTCTTGGAACGTGCCTGACTTGGGGAGCGCCTCCATTCTGGTCCGGTAAAAATATTCAAAGTGCGTGGCATCTTGCTGTGTAACGGGAAGTAAGACGGTGCAACTAGAACCCCCACAACACCGCACTCACAACCATGTAGTGGCGAAAGCCGTTCAGAGGGGTAGCACCCTTTGCCAGCTCGTACGGGAACGGGTTGTTGAGAAGCGCAGTCCATTCGTGCGAAGATTGGTGGATAATGTCTTGAACATAATCATGGGTGGCATCATCGTCCACAGCTTTAACCGGCTGATTCCTGCACATCGTTAGGGGTACCTTGTTAGAACATGAAGAGAGGCATGCGTACTCCGTGTGAACAGCTAACTGGGCGAACGCTAGGGCGAAGCGGCCATGTTGGCTAAAATCGTCAACGTTTGTGGACATGATGGTTGAGACGTCGAGGTCAGGGAGACGTCGACGCCGTCAAAGCCAGAGTGGGCTCTCTTTTTATACCTGAAAACGGGGAACTGAGGCACCACTTTGTCAAATCTGGTTGATTCATTCCGGATAAGGTCTACTGCAAACTTATCAGCGAGGTTACGTTCCTCCGCAGGGCGTTCGTATTCTGTCACAGTTATTGGAAGTCCGGTGACTGAAAGGAGAATAAAACCCTGTATCGTTCCTTTCCGTCGGATCGAAGGCTTGCATGAGGCCTTGAGGGCGAAGTCGGATGGACCCTTACGACCAAAATTGACCGTTCCTCATACGACAAAGGGTGTCAACTTGAACTGTGTGAAGGGATTGACCACCGCAGACAGTTGTACAAGGTTGTACAAAACCGGACTCCAGTGATAGACATGGATAGAAAGGTCCGAAAATCACAAGATCCCTGATTCTGGATTCGTGAGCACATCATGGTGAAGCGCCTAACGAACTCCGATCCCTTTGAATATGTGATGCTTATGGAAGGTGATGAATGAATGGTGTTTGCGGTGATAGAGCATCATTACTCGATCGAGGACGAAATCGAGCAATCAGGAATTCCGCAGACATCTTCTGATTTGTGGCATTGTCTGATGTCTGGTCCTGGGCCGCCCATGTACTTCCATATGATCATCCGGAAGGGAAATTGCGCAGCGCTATGGACAGGATGAGGCATGTGTGGTCGTGAGAACAAATAGATGGATAGAAACGCAGGTAGCCTAGTCCGTCATTTCAGCAGCACATCTAGATGCGGAACTAGTACTGTAGTACCATAGAGTATTCTGTCACCATCAGTTCTGGATTGTGGAAAGGTGTTTCGTTGGCAAGTATACTACTTACCGGAAACATCATAGCTCCCTGTCATTTCAAACATCCCAGGCGCACAATCACTCGCAGGATGTATGAGCGATCGCGAATTTGAGGAGATTGGTCGGGATTTGACCACTGGTAAGGCACGAGATAAGTAAGAGAAGCTGGATGACACCCCTGGTTACAGGCTATCCCTCCATTCTTCTACCGCAGGCGCTTGGATGCACAGCCAAGATGCAACAATCAGAGAAGACCTCCACAGCATGATATGAATTTTCCTAAAGAAATGTCGTACATGCTTTGTTCAGTCACGATGACTGGATCGTGCCCATCGGAACTATTTCTAGGCCGTTTGAGTAATGCGTTAGTTTGTCAAGTATGTGTTTTTGCTCTCACATAGTAGTTGAATTACCTCGCCGCATCGAGGACGGCGTACGACGACTGCTGGCGCGCACTTTCGTTCCGCCGAGAGCCAGGGTGCAAGCTAGTGTCATGTACTTCAGCGGTCAGTACACCCTGCTGGAAACTTGGTACCTATCAATTCGGAACTCTGAATCAGCGTCGTGCCCTGCGAAATCGTCTTCTTCCCTTCACTAGTACCACCAAGTCAACACATAGTAGAGTCACTTACCACGCCAATTGCACCAGCCCCGCTTGATCGAGCGCGTACGCAAGCTCGGACGTTTTCCAGATCGTGGGCGCTATCCTCCTCCGGCAAACTGTCGCTTCCGCATGGCCCGACCTCGCTTCCATTCTTTGGAAACCCGACGCTCAAAATCAGCAAGGACGCGCCTTTCCTCTCGAACAGGAGTGGTCCAAGAAGTATGGTAACGTCGAGGATGACGCGCGACACAGACGACATAAAGCACTTGTAAAACGCCAAACTCCGAGTCTCAGTGACTGGAGCCGGTGGTAAAAAGGCAAGAAAATCCGAGTCAATGACTCGCGAGATGTTGAACTTGCACTGTAAACTCACTGCAGGACCGTTCACTTGAAGATATACATATCTACTGCAAACCGAGTACGAACAACATTGAAGGTGGAATGTAGAGTGAATGATGTTATAAGTAAGAGAGTAGGTCGGAATTACTAGTACAAACATACCGCTACAAATCACCGGCACCCTCGGGCCGACTCCCTCAGCTGCATATCTCAAGTCGTTACGCAGACGCTCGATATCTGCAATTTCGTTACATACATAGTTTCATGATGCCCGTGCCATGCATCGCTGTGGAGTTATGCACCGCGCATGCTCTAACTTCAAGAGACACACAAGGTTGACTAAAGAAAGAGTCTGCAATCATGGTCCTATCGACTCCGGAGGGCGGTTATCAGTAGTAGAAACCAATCCAAAGTTCCGAGCATTCGATAGGCTGACGCCATCCAGTTGCGATGGCGGAGACAGTAGATGGGCGAGTTGACATAGATAGAGTCAGCCTTCTAGAACCACCTTCCTAATAGCCTTTGTTGTTGAACGACTCGAACCAATTGTAATCCATCGGTTACGAATGCTGAAAATACCTGCTTTCAGACTCCAGCAAGGACATCTTAGGCTCTTGAGAAGAACGTTCAGTGAATCGACACGCGCCATCACTAGCCAATTCGCGATTGCAACCATACCCATCGTCACTGGTCAATCTACTAGTACATCGAATATCGTTTCGTTCACACTCATCTCCGATCCTTTACTTGGCATCCACGCGGTCAAGGATCCAAAGCTGACTAGAGATATGCGCGTTGTTGGTCACGAACACCTGTGGTTAAAGACCCGCGGTGAGTGCACGAACCCACCACGTCACTAACTCATTTTCTCGCACCTTTGGATCGCTTGGGTTGTTACCAGCGTCGAGCACATACTGCAACGTTCCTGGGACTAACAACCTGCCAGGGACAACCAGCCATTAGTCGCAGTACAGCAAAAGGGCAGTGCGTCTCAACGATCGACATACTGATACGCCGTATGGAATCCGTGTTCACCCCTGACCTGGACAGGGTTGACCGACCACTTGAAATCCTCGGCCGAGACGAAGACTCCATAAACCGGCAGAAGCGGTTCCTTGACGACAGTGGAGAGGAAAGAGTCCTTGGAATTCTGGGTGATATTTCTGCCGACCTGCTGGATGCTATATCCGTAAGGAGAATTCGACAACTTCCACTGTCAGAGAATCAGCATTGCTATGGCCCGTTTACTGCAAGAGAAAGGTCACGAACTAATGTTTCCTCCTGGGGTACTGTCTGCGAAGTCACGACCGAGTCAGATGAGCCGGAGATCAGGTAGGGATTGTCTTCGCGGTAGCTGCGAATCCTGTAGAACCCGTCGTTCACGATGTTGTACGCCGGGAATTTGCCGGGGCTTGCAAGACTCGAGAAGTGCGTCTCGTATTCGCACCCCTTCTTGAAGTTACTGACCCAACCTCCCCACCTGGCTTTCCTTTCTTTCTCAGGGAGATTTGCGATGTGGGCATTGATGTACGCTAACGTCACATTCAGAAAAAAAGCAGATTGAGTCCGTGGGGAATCCGCACTTTTGTGTTTCAGAGCAGGAATCTTTGACCACGGCTCGATCAAGAGATCGTAGTACACCGTGTCTGCAAGTTGGTCAAGACTTTTCGTTCGTTCTAGATGTAGGGAAGACCACATACTCCTCACAGTAGTCGGATCCCTGGTCAGCTTTTTGGTAATGAGGTCGTATCCCTGAAAAATGTTAGGAGTTGTCTTGACACAAACCGCACCCGGCACTCACCAAAACGCCCGGGAGAAGAGCAATAATGGAACTACAAACGAACTTGAGTGTTTGTACATAGGCCAAATCGGAGGTCGTGGAACGACGTACTCAAGGTAATCGCCCTTTTTGGCGATGGTGGAGGCGAGCTGGATATATTCTTTGAGCTCGGCCGACTCGGGTTCTTGCTGGACGTCCTTCTTTGGAACGCCCAGTTTAGTCGTACAATCATCTCGGCCACTTTGGACCGCCGCAAGGCCTCCTGGCAATATCCTGGCGAAATCACTGAGCTCCTGGAACGTACCCGACTTGGGGAGCGCCTCCATCCTGATTCTGTAGAAATATTCAAAGTGTGTGGCGTCTTGCTGTGGAAGGCACGAGATGATTAAGATAATGCAACAGAACCGCATAGTGCTTACGATCATGTAGTGGCGAAAGCCGTCCAGAAAGGTGGCAGCCTTGGCCAACTCGTACGGGAACGGGTAGTCGAGGAACGCCTTCCATTCATTTGCAGATTCATTGAGAATGTCTTGAACATAATCGTGGGCATCATCGGCGGCGAGTTCGACACCTTGCTTCAGATTGCTGCAGATTGTCAGGGTACCTAGCTATAGCATGAAGGGAAGTATACATACTCGGTGTGAACAGCTAGCTGTGCGAACGCCAGCGCGAAGCGGCCATGTTGACTAAAATCGGCGATCTCTGTGGACATGATAGTTGAAACGTCGGGGTGAGGAGGACGTGGCGCCCTCAAAGCGAGAATGGGTTCCTTTTATACCTGAAAACAGGGGATATAACACTGACTTGGTCAAATCAGTTGATTGATTTCGATAAGACATAATGAGGAGATCGTGGTCAGGTTGGCAGTGCCCTGGAACGTGCACAAACTATGAAATGCGATAATCTCCACTCCCACACCGACGCTGATCTAAACCGACTTAGTGGCGAAGTCATCCGTGACTAAATGACCATATGACCATGCTGTAAATACGCCTAGAACATCAGATGGGCCAGGCTGGAATTGGAATAATGAACTGGCCAATTTGACTGGCACTAGCAGTTGAGTGGAAATATCCCCGACTGTGGATGCGGACGGGGACGTCAGTATGTTATGATCAAAATTAACCGTCCCTCATACGACGAATGGCCACTCTCAACCGTTGGACGGCAAGATATTGTGAACGCGGTTGGGGCCGAATACCGGGGTGGGGTGTAACTCGAATACGGGAACTCGAGATATAAGGTTTGAGCCAGTGGTCTAGGTTCGCTTCTCACTCGCGATATGGATCATGCCTCGTGTACGATGACCCCGTAATAATCAAATGTCGGATGATCAGATGTATAGCTCTTCAGAAAGGGATAGCTGATTACGAGGTTTAGTTTGTGAGCCTATGAGAGCGAGAAATAAGACCCAGCGCAGTCGTATTGGTCGGTAAAGACAATATATTCTTGAATTCTTGAATTCTTCGATGTATTGCTCTGAAAACGTCACATCGTGAATTCTGGGGTTCGCGGCATCAGTGGGGCATCCAACAAGCGCTCGTAACTTCGAATATGTAATACGACGGGCGAAAGTAGAATGGGGTTTGGGATGTGATGAGGGCATCGGATCGATGGATGGCATGAGACGTCGAAGGTTGCCTACACGCTTAGCTGCGGACGCGAAATCGGAGCAGTCAGGAATTCCACCGACATCTTCTGATTTGTGGGAATCCGGGCCCTGGCTCGTTCGTGTCCTCATGTTTCAAATTTTCCCGTGGAACAACAGATTCTCGTCGCTTCCAGTATGTAATATGACGGCGATAAACGAGGTCAACCGGGGAGTCGGGCAGTGTCGTAGGCCGGAAGCCTATCAAAGCACGATCGATCCGGAGACGTAATATAATAGGAGTAGGGATTCCGTCCGAGTCCCTGGCAGTGAGTTTTGTGGGAAAGCGCTAGAAGTAGGGAGAAATCAACGTGAGGTGTGGCCAGTACGCACATGGAACTTGGATATTGCGGGCCTGCTTGAGCTTGGTGGTTGAACACAAGCGACATTTCAAACCCAGCATCATCATGGCGGAAAATGTTGACCTCGAGGAGCTCGTCCACCTCGAACAGACGTTCGCAACCTCTGAGCCTTTTTTCTCCTTCAATTTCTCAACAATTCCTTCAACAGCTTCTTCGACGCCGGCTACAAAGACGGCTTCGCCCACGGCCGCATCCATGGATTGATCGAGGGCCGCGCGGTCGGCGGAGAGAAAGGGTTCGAGATCTGGGAAGAGATCGGTTTCTACGAAGGGTTCGCGTCGACGTGGCAAGCCATCTACACGCAGCGTGGACAACAAGACCAGCACCAGTTCAGCCCGATCTCTTTCGCTGCCTCTTCTCTCTTTAACCCACATGCAGACGTGCGCTGCGCCACATCAAGCATCTCCTCGATCTCATCCGCCAATTTCCGGTCGTCAACCCTTCCACCCTCTCCCCCACATCGAATGAGGGCGATGAGGCCGAGATCGATATGTCGAAGCTACAACGCCAGATCCGCTCGCGGTACAAAGCTCTCTGCGCTTCCCTCGGCGTCCGACCCACACTCCGAGCCGGAGCCGGGCCCGCGGCCTCTGATAACGAAGAAGACGATACCAGGCCCAATACCCACACCAAAAAACGTAGCGCCGACTTTTCTTTCTGAGGACGACGGCGATGGTGATAGGAAACGCTTTGCTGTGTGTATGCTTCGCCGTGATGCACACCTCACACTGCAGTGAGCACTTGTGCCATGCCAGGTCGTGAGCGCTTGAGCAGACTGTCATTCACCGATGACTAGAAGAGTCACATCGCACACCGCCCGAACGTGCGTCGCTCACAATTACATGATGTATATCAGTTCCATGATCTATCGAGGACGGAGTCCATCAATAGAAAGCTCGAATTCGTAGTCCTTGTTAGCATCATTGCGCCATCTGAACATCCCGTCCTTTATATTGTCTTGCCGCACTGCGAATACTGTATACGTAGACAACACATCAGCGAATCGCGACGGGCCATGCTAGCCAAGTTGACGCCAAAACTCGTCGATGCTGAAAGCTGCCATTTCCACGATCGGGCAATGTGGACGTATGCATAAGTAAAAGCCTACATTTTCGTTCGTCGTATGTATAAGGCATGTATTAGACCGAAGTCGATGGCGGCATCCCTCCCCACTACCACCTACTCGGTCCGCGTAAAACGCCCATCCCAAAAGGAAACGTCCACATCAAGCGATCAACGTTGATGCGGTACTGGCATCATACTTGAAGTTGGGTTGGATGACCTGCTTGGTCTTGTAATACCTCGCCAACCGGTGGATTCGGCTCTCGATGAGAATCAGGCGGAATTTGGAGTCCTTGTCTTTTCGGTTGACTTCGAGGTGTTTGCGGACGGAGATGGCTTTTTTGATGAGATGGTAGAGGTCTTCGGGAACGGAGGGTGCGAGGCCTGTTCGAGCGGACGCACGTGACAGGTCGGTGATCGTCGACGAGGAGGGTCTAATAAATACGCACCTTGGCCCTTCAGCACCCGGAGGATCTTGTTACCGGTGACGAAGCGCACTTGGGGGATGCCGTGCGAGTCACGGAGGGCGACACCGATTTGGGATGGGGTAAGACCCTTACGGGCGAGCTTGATGATGTGTTCGACGACCTCATCGGGTGTCGTCTTGAGCCACGATGGTGGAGTACGGCGGTAGGGCAGGGCAGAGGAGGCTGAGCGGGATTCCGTTCAAAGTCATAGAGAAGACTTTGGTTAAGACGACGTACAGATACCCTTTCCGGGAGCGTGCATACGACCCATGGTTGCTCTTCAAGTATCGTCAGCGACGTCGCCGACGACGAGCACGACTAGTAACTTACAGATTTTGAGGGAGTAGAGATACTTACTAGTACGAGGAAGGGCAGCGATGACACGAATTGTCACGCGTGACGATGTGGCTTGTGACACTATACAGTTGCAAACCTTAATTTGTTAGTCACAGTTCAGTTTCGCGCTGAACACCGCCGCACCCTCAAGACCGACTCTGCCGGTGAAGTCAAGTGCGTACATCCAACTTTCCCGTCGTCGTCGCTGACAACCACAACAGCATGAAGCTCAACATCGCCAGTGAGTATATGCGCCTGATCTCCCCATCTATACGCTGAGAATCGCGTGCAGACCCCGCCACTGGCCAACAAAAGACCATCAACCTCGAAGAGGAGCGACGCTAGTACGTCTCGTTCTGTATTCCTCGTACAGTTTCTCCTCATCCAAATATTTTTAGCCGCATCTTTTTCGAAAAGAAAATCGCCCAAGAAGTCGAGGCTGACTCGCTCGGCGATGAGTTCAAGGGTTACGTCGTCCGCATCACGGGCGGTAACGACAAGCAGGGTTTCCCCATGAAGCAGGGTGTTCTGCTCCCATACCGTGTCCGTCTCCTCCTCGCCGATGGACACTCGTGCTACCGCCCTCGTCGCAATGGAGAGCGTAAGCGCAAGTCCGTCCGCGGTTGCATCGTCGGTCCCGATATCGCCGTACTCTCCCTCGTCATCGTCAAGCAGGGTGAGGGTGAGATCCCCGGTCTGACCGACAACATCCTCCCCAAGCGACTCGGTCCCAAGCGTGCGACCAAGATCAGAAGGTTCTTCAACTTGAGCAAGGAGGACGATGTCAGAAAGTACGTCGTCCGCCGTGAGGTGACGAGCGGAAAGAAGGAGAATGCCAAGCCCTACACCAAGGCGTGAGTTTTGATGCGTGCCCATCGAGGGTGCTGTACTTACTCGTCTTGCCAGTCCTAAAATCCAAAGACTCGTCACTCCCATTCGTCTGCAACGCCGCCGTCATCTCCGCGCTCTCAACCGTCGCCGGTTCGACCGCCAGAAGGAGCAAAAAGCGGAATACGAGTACGTGCCGACCAAAGTATATATGCGCTCGCATACTATGTCCTTTTCAGAGCCGTCCTCCAAAAACGCGTTGCAGAGAAGAAGGCCAAGGCTGCCGCAATCAAAGCTTCGCACAAGTAAGCCTCCATCTCACCGTCGTGATCACGACATTCACATACAGTTTTCAGGACTGCCTAAGCATCACTCTCTCTCTTCACCCACGCGACCATGTATACTTTCCGTATATCATGTCATTAGGCTGTCTTATGATATTTTCATGCTCGGAAGTCTTCTTTTCCTTTTCGCTAATGTCACGATCAGGGTGCGTGAAAGAAACGGTGAAGCTAGCTGGACAGGAACGGACGCGAAAGTGTCGAATCAGACGACTCATCAGCTGTCTATGCTTGTCTAGGAACATCTATGCCACCACTCTGACCGACATCTCTATGAGCGGAAGCATTACAAATGCGCACGAGATTCCCTGGGTAACGTTAGGCGGACTCGGAGTCAACTTGCGCAGCGACCATTGTGTCGTAGAGCCCGTGCTGCGACCCCAGTCCGTACGTCAATGTGAGCTCGGACATGATGTTTGGAGAGTGCTTGAGCTGTCGACAATCTCAATCAGCCCTTGAAAACGAGCGGCCATCTCCCAAAGCTCCGGGTGCGAGCTGCGAGGTTAAGATACGCACCATCGAGATAATGTCTTCCAACAGGTGCGCCTGCCCGACGGTCATGCCCATCGTGCCGTCCTGCGCCACATGCACGATGTGAACGTGGAAATGATCTTTTGGTGCACGGATCAGCTTGACCACCCACCAAAGCGAGGCAAAGGGAGGAGACACCTACAGTAAGAAGGTTGGTAATGAACGTACATCCTCAGCGCGCCCCTCCTCAGCCCCCATCGTTCCCGGACGACGTCGTACGCCCGCTCCCGTATCTCCTCCAACATCCCTACGTGCCCATCCGGCCCGCCTCTGAGGTTGCGGAGCGAGCGGATGGTGGAGTCGGATGCGATAGCGAGGAGGTAGAGCGACGAGATGGGGCCGCTGGGATCCCATTTCATGTCTGGCATAATAAGGAAGCGGGAGGTACGACAGACGACCGAGTCAGCTTCGGCTTTGCCTTGTAGGATATCTCTGACCCTGCGATCGTGAGGGGATGGGTGAGATCGCAAAGCACGCTATCTGAGGCGCACCATTGCGTACGCGAGGCTGGAAACGCGTCCATGTACGGCTTCACGACATCGCGATACAGCTCCGGCGTTTCCGAGACCATGATGCGTTCCTGTCTCGTGTACTAGCCACGCAGCCAAGTCAGATCGAAGGAAAAATCTAAGAACCCGGACTACGATCGCGCGTAAAGCGAAAATCGAAAATCGAGCAAGTACCTTTCGAACGTGGACCTCCGTCGCGGGAAAGATGACCGTGATCTTGATATCCGGGATGTCTTCCCGGCGATCCAACCACCCGTGAGACCACGAATACTGTGTATGTGTACCGACGACGCGTATCGATCGTTACCATGACTCGGAGGTCAGAGTGAGAACGTACGATGTCCGTGTGTCCGATGCGTTTCGTGGAGGTGATGACACCGGTAGACAGGTGGTCGGTGAACGTCGCACCGGAGAACGCGGTGCGCTCGATGCGAAGGATGGCGGGGAGTCGAGGGACCGTCGAGGCGGTGGTGGATCGTGTGACATCGACAGGAGTACCATTGCCCTCCGAGTCATTCTCCCTCTCGTTTGGTAATGCGACGTTGGGGTGTGGAGCAGGAAACGTCCCGAGTACGATCAGAAAGTGAAAGTTCGGGTCTGATCAATTGAAAATATTGGAAAGTTGACGCGTGTAAGGGTCGAGAGAACAAACGTACTTTCGTCGAGGATGCGTTCAAAGACGAACGCGTCGAGATCTTGAAGATGGGAAAGGACGAGGCTTGAGCTGGACGGGTCCATCGCACTATCATACGAATCGATGGATTGTGGTGACGTGCGAACCAATATTTTCATTTGATCTTGAGCCTACTAACGCTAGTAACCTCCCTGCTACGATGAACGATAATAAGATCTCGTCAGGTCACTACTATCTCTCCGCCGCATCCGAGAAGGATTCGAGTGACATAGGATATCGTATGGACGCAAATGAAAGCGCAGACTCCATGGCGCACCAATGACTCGGAACCACGGTCCGTGATACCTCCAATATACACGACCGAGACTCACTAGTACTCACTCCTGGCACGGGCAACCGATGTACGGTCCTTTAGCGCAAAAGCCGTCTACACCCCCGCAGCCATTCTGCGAACACTCTCCGAGGTAACCAATAGCTCCACCACACTTGTTGCAAGGACATCCAACGTAGGACCCAGCACTGCATAACCCGAGGGTGTTATTAACGTTTTCAAACCATCCATTGCAATCTGTAGTCCGCATCCGCGTGTCAGCGCAATCTTTCTCGAGGTAACAGACAATGTGTGGATTTGACCATTTTGGAAGCAGTCTCCGATGTAGTCTTGGCACTTGGTTCGGTTCAGAAGTAGATCATGCTCCTACAAGTAGTGAATAAGGGTTAGAGGTCACCCTGCTCTTCCGAAAGAGACGAAGGAACGGACGAAACGTCTGTCCGCAACACTGGGCATCGCTTGCACCACCGCAAGAGCAGAGAGAAGGACTCCGAGGCTCTGGACAAGATACATAAAAAATGTGGGACCAGCACAAGTCTTCGAAACAGGGAGGATGTATCAGTTACCGACGGGTGCCTCGAGGTCTGTCAATAATGATATTTATGTACCCACTCACTGTAATCCTAGGACGTTGCTATTGGTATTTCTCGTCAAACTGTAGGTCAAACTAGGGTATCCATCAGACTGAAAGATGGGGAACGGCCTGCCATCCATCTCCACTCCGTGTGATGATCAACATTTGGATGCACAGCAGTCATCTAAAACGACCATCAAACGATCAAAAATAATGAATATAGAGTGATCGATCGTCACCTAAACTTGCAAGCGAGATGAGACGGGCGCTTGAGGAACAATGATGGTTGACATGTAGCGGATCTTCTCGCCTTGCGGAAACATTTTCTTAATCTGCTCTCTATAGTGCATTTAAGGGTCGGTCGTCCGAGAGCTAGTACTAGCGGAGTTGTCAAAATTTAAATGGGGTCAGCGAGGAGTCACATGACCGCGTACTTTGGCGAGTACCACCAACGATGGCGAAAGGATCTCAAGACAGTAAACGCTGGACACACTTTCATTCCGCGTTACAGCTCGCTATAAACAGATCCGCACACAAATGGACGTAAGTGCTGCTCGTGAACTATCCCATCACCGACACGCTAGAATGCAACAGATACGAAGACTTCCAGGAGTGCTTCACGCTATGGTGTAAAGAAGAACCTCACGGTGCAGAGGGCATTTTCAACACGATCTCACGACACATGGAGGACCAGATTCACGTGTGTCTCGCGAACCTCTCTTTGTATGATCTAACATAGTGGAATGCATCAGGCGAGCTGCGAGGCGCTCTTCAAGGACTTTAATGTGCGAGAAAGCATCAACGTTCTTCATGAAGTCGTCACAGATGCGCGTGCACGGAAACAAGGAGATGAAACCCAGGGGAAGGATGTCTGGAGGGAGGATCTAGACCCACGTGCTGCCGTTCGTTCCAGGACAGTTCCTGTGCTACAATCGGAGGTGGAAAGGTTGAAAGTGAAGTTGCAAAGCGCAAGTGTTGCCCAGTTCCGATCATCGGGTCTTCGTTTATTTTTCATCAGCTCCAAGAAGAAAACCAAGCATTGTTTGAGCAAATGAAGAGTAAAGTTCAGCGACAACGGGAATCAGACGCCAAGACTGCTGAATTGTTGAAGATCTTTGATGAGGTGGGTATTGATGAAAAGACCTCGGGATTTGCCATAATCTCACACACGATAGGTATTTTCGAAGTGGAGCAAGCTCCCTCATGACGATATCAGCCAATGGACTTTGCAAGCGGCCACAAACCTACCTCCAACCCAACCTCTCTAATGGGTTTTATATTGACCATGACCCACTACTGAACGTTTTCTTTTCTGTTAGGCGCACCACGCTTTAGATGTTATTATACGTTTGTATTTGATCGCTTCGACTTCATCCTAGCTCGCCCGTATCCCCTCGATCAGCCTCGATCCGGTCTAAGGCATCTTGGTTGCGCCACTATTCCAGTGCCAAAGACTAGCAGAGTGTCATTTCTAACTCCGGGGGCCACTTGCGCGAACTCGAAGATAACTAAAACGATACAGTGAACCTGCCAAATAATAAGCATATCCTTGGTCTACGATCTGGTCGAGTCCTTTGAACACGCAACTTGGTCGGGAAGGATAAGTTGGAACGGTGCTGAAAGTGCTGCATGGCATCGATCAGATTCCGCAGCCGAAAGACGATAATTAGGTGAACCCAAGTTCATTCGGTATTCAGACCCATTTGATTTCTCGGTACACCAGCGCATGTCGTACATGTTCTGATTTCTGATCGAATACCGGCGGAACCGACATCATCAGACAATTTATGGACATTTTCAAACGGGCACCTATGCCAGGTCAATCTATCGTGACTCCGCAACTCCTCGCATAGAGCGCCTGCCACCACTGCTCGTCAACGTCACTGGTTACACACTCTCGAACTGTAAGTGAACCTGATGTTTCCGAAGATATAGCTGCCCGTGCACCAGCATTCCAGCTGATTCAAGCAAGTCGAAAGTACTAGGTGCCAGGTCACCCCACTTTAAGTAAGTAAGCAGCTCTCTCATAGCTTCATACAAGTGAGTGTTCTCCGCTGGATTAACACCATGATCGTGCGTGGCTGAACTCTGACCTGCAGTCGACCGACCATGGCTTCCCCTTTATTTCCGCACTCGTCGAGATACATACAAACATTATGCCGAAATCAGACGGGAGGGCGCTTTTGCGTTTGGTTTTATCTGATTAACATCTTACCGAATGGGAACCGAATCACAAAACCCGAAGTCCGGTCCAATCCACCGCGAAGAACAGCCCCTGACAGTGCTAGCAACTCACTCTCCCGAAATGGCGGTAGGTCCTGTAACAATGCTTGAACTTGTCACCACCTTCGACTGTCAGCGACATCGTGAAACTGAGATAGCGACGTAGCGGTGTATGACCTCTCTTTATGATCTGCCACTGGGGCCACGGCTATAATATACCTTGTACTGCGTGAGAGTATTCATTTAGTTTATATTGTACTGTAGTTCTGCGCAATCGGTCTTCGTCAGCTCCCAAGAGAGGTGGCGAGTGGCATGAAAAGTCACCCATCCCACAATACTACACTGGCTTCGACGCGTGCTTGGTACTGTTTTCCTCGGTTTCTCTCTACCATGCACCCTCGACCTCGAAAGTCGGTCATGATACGCTGGGCGAGCCGCGATCCGGGATTGTTGGCTCCGCTTCGGATTGGCAAGCACAGGCGTGAATGAGAAAGGCGAGGGGTGCTAGCGGGCCAGCGGGCCAGCGGCCACTGCGAATTCCGACTTTGAACTCGAGCTACACGGAGGCTTTCTAAACACATAAATCAAAGTATCAGACACGGGTGCGGGAACTGCGTACCTGAGTAAGTTACCAGAATTGGGAATGAGGGTAAAGAAGCAGGAACTCGACCACCCACGTCACACTGATTGGCGTGGACCGCGTGGTGGACATGTCGCGTGCCAGTTGGCATCCGTGGAATTTATCGCGTATGTATCTATGTCTCCTGCCTCAAAAACAAGGTAAAAATATGTATTGTTTGGACCACTCACTTCGCTCAAATTATCTCAAGAATGTTGTGTTACGAGTCACCGATGCCGGCGTACCTTGCTGGCTCCGGGGAGCACAGGCTCAGTGGCAAGCCCGCCAATATTATGGTGTGCTTCTCTATAGAAGCACAGGCACTCGAACCACTGGGCTGTGCAAAGGCTGTGTGGCTAAATGACTAATAACCCACCGCCGGTCGCGGCACAGGGCCCTCCACAATCAAATCATATTAGCGAGTTGTCGCAGCCTCCTCTTTCTTGAACATGATTTAAAGCCATACTGGCTTGACTCCTTTTTTTTTAATTTCCCCTCAAGAACTTCCGCTGAGAGACTCTTGTCAGACTCAAATTATCCGATGTTCATTCCATTCATCACTACACCCAAGCCCGAACGTCTGCATCGCCGCAAAGGGGGTGGTGGAGGCGGCAAAAGTGGCGGCGGTGGAAGCAGTAGCACAGGCAAGTCGAGTGGCAGCTCATCCACTGGCAAGAGCGGGAGTGGTAGCACTTCAAGCAGCGGCAGTAGTTCCAGTTCCGCAAAGCCGAAAACTGTCCCATTGACGACCTCTACTGCGAGCGGGAAGAGCTCGGCGGTCGCTTATGGGAGTGGTGGAGGGAAGTCAATTACAATTCCTGCCGGCCAGACTTTTGCTGGTAGGTCAGCCGGAGGGGGGCTGAGGAATCAAATTTACGGGACAAGGTGGGTCTCACCTGGTCCATCCGTCCGCTTTCATTCATCACTCGACCACCAGGACATACGGAAGTGGTTATCCAGGTGTCACTGGACGAGGTGTTCTCGGCCGCGGCTTTCCCTTTTGGTTTTGGCCTATCGTCTGGGTTGTGCCGATTGGAAGTTACTTGAATGCACCAGAGGTGGGCGCCAGTTATTTTACGCCGGGTTATGTCAGGCTTACGCTCTTTTCAATCACAGTATGGAAATCCATACAACACCAGCCGTGTTGGTGGGCCGATGGCCGAAGCGACGTTCATCTCAAATAGCACCAACACGACATTCCACGTTCTCTCAGACAATAGCACCATCTCATCACTCATCTCTTCTGTCGACGCCAACTGTTCTTCTTCCCTCTCGTCCTCAAGTTCCACCTCACCACAACCTTTCAACGCGTCAGCCTCAGAGGCACCCCAACCCGAACAGGCTGTACAATACTATCGCGCCAGCAGCATTGTCCTCACCCTCGACGGCTACAACAATTCGGCCGCGCTCAGCAGTAATCCGAACGTTACAGATTCGCCGCTCCCATCAGGTATTGACGTGACGCTGTTAAATTGCTTGAACCAGACGATCGCGTTCTCCGCTCCTCTGGTTAGCGGCGCTGGTCCGCGGTGGTCTGTAGCTCCATCCGGCGCCTCGCTCTTGGGATTCTTGTGTTTCGTATGGTGGACGTTTTTCGTCCTGTGAAAACCATGATTGTCTTCTGTTTTTATTTTACTTCTTCAGTATGTATCGGCGCCTTCCACCAGCTATACCCGTATGCAAAATCTACATACCCCTACGCAGTATAATGTGGCATCTAGATGTAACACTAGTTTTCAAAGAGTACAATTTGTTGTAATCCGGATCTTGCCCAAGCTCTCCCGGTGACGTTGTGAGAGACAGAGGAGTTTAAGTCTGTGCTTCTTTCCCAACGATTGCCACTCGGATTCAAGGACGACCACATGTACAATAGATGTGTGTTATGTGCCTAGCTACATACATAGTGGGAACGATAATGCACCTAATAATTAGCCAAGGACACCAGCGTGCCCAAACCTTATCTGGCAATGTTTACGAGCCCATGATTATCACGTCCACGTCCATGCAAGGGCAGCCCTGATACAGATTTGAACCGCATTTGCCGTCTTCTCCATTGCACGCATCATCAATGCAAAGGAAATCCCCTTCGTCGCCACATTTACTGCAAGGGCACTTTTTGAACTTGCCCGACGTGCAGTACCCAGTAGTGTCATCCGGTTTATGAAAGGTAGGTTTGCAATCTGTGGTCCAAAAAGAAATAAAAACACAGCATGACAGTATTGTTAGTACTATCGATCGATCGGTTGAGATTACGGTTGCGAGAACAAATTCACCATCGGCGGTGCAGTCGCCTGAGTATTTTTTACACGACTTGTCCGAGTCACGCATGAAGATGCCATTCAAGCTAGTCACCTGAGAGGAAAGTGCAAGTCAACAATCGTTTTATCAACCCGTTGGAAAGAAGACACAGAAAGCCACGTACCATGCGTCTCTCCATACCAGGCATCGCGGAAACCACGGCAGCAGCAGTAACGAAAACGATCAGACTCTTGACAAAGTACATGATGATATGTGTAGATAAGCAAACGAACAAGGGTTGGGGAGGGGAGGCTGAGGCGTGAGTTGTCAGACCAGCTGGATGGGGGATCTTCCGGAGATGCAGAGGTTGTCGGATCGACTCAATGGAGGTTTTTATATCATGGTGTCCAAGGGGCCGTTTCGAAAGCTCTGATGTCAATCAGTCTCACCTGCTCACTCGGAGGCAATTATGTATGTCCGCCGTTGAAAGGTTGACTGATCATCAACTTGGCACGTCAGAAACCAATCAGAAACCGTGTAAAAACGGCTTGACCGGACGCCGGAAGCTCTAAGTCGCCGGGCAGTTTTTTCTGGCCCTGGTTTTTACAGTTTGAATGGTAGTAGACCCGGAATCTACGCACGCCTCACCAATGAGAGTTCATGCGCAATGAATGGATTTGGATGACCTTCAAGTCTCCAAGTACCATTTCTTTCATCACATTCACATTCCTTGTTTCGTTTCAGAAACTGCTTCCCATCATCCATCATGATGGAGTGGATGACCGGTCATCCCGCTGACTCGAAATCGTCAACGTTGAACTGCTATTGCGGGGTCAGCAAGGACGTAGCGATGAAACTATGAACATGCCTTGGCATTTTTTCCTTTTGACGAGGCGCCAGTGTGGCTCTGTGACTTTCAAGAGTGGTTGGGTATCACCGTTTTGTTCAATTTGAACTCGGCCCGCACGGCCCGGGTGAACCCACGTGGCTGTGCACACGCGGCAAAATGCCAATATTAATTTGTGTGGTACTACACCGACTCTCATCAATCTCATCACTGGGCCTTTCATGCCTCTCAGCGCGCCGATCGATGTGTCCCTCGCCTCCTCGCCCATCCGCACGATCCTGACCGTCGTCTCCTTCGTCCGTATATTCACGAACCCAGCCGCGACCCCGGGATATGCTCGCAGCACTGGAGGTCAGGCCCCTTGGCGTCGAGGAACTGTAACGCTTGCAGAAAGTCGGTGTTTGGGGGCCCGGGTGCTACGTAGAGTCTACAAGCGCGAACGCCAAGTCCTCAGAAATTCGCTAGGGAGAAAAGCAGACGACCTCGCCGCGCTACTGACCGAAACAAAAGCATGCGAAGCTACGCTAAAATTCGTCTTGTGCCTCTTTCCCAACGATTTCCACTCGGATTCAAGCTTCAAGGAGGAGCACATGTACAATAGATGTGTGTTATGTACTTCATCTAGGCCTAGCTGCGTACATAGTGGGATACACGATAATGCACCTAATAATTAGCCTAAGACACCAGCGTGTCCAAACCTTGAATGTCTATGGGACGCATTCCCATCCCGTCCATGTTGCAAGTGCAGCCCTGATACAGATTTGAACCGCATTCGCCCCATGTTCCATCGCACGCATCATCACTGCAAAGAAGTCCTACAGTGCACTGTTTACGGCAAGGGCACTTTTTGAATTTGCCCGACGTGCAGTACCCAGTGGCGTCATCCGGTTTATGAAAGGTAGGTTGGCAATCTGTGGTCCAAAAAGAAAAAAAAAAACATAGCATGTCAATATTGTTAGTACTATCGATCGATCGACCGAGGTTACGGTTGCGAGAACAAATTCACCGTCAAGAGAGCAGTCGCCTGTGTGGTTGTGACACGACGTGTCACGCATGAGGATGACATTCGTCGCCTGAGAGGAAAGTGCAAGTCGACAACCGTTTTATCAACCTTTTGCCAGAAAGAAGAAACAGCAAGCAACGTACCATGCGTCTGTCCATACTAGGCATCGCGGACACCACGGCAGCAGCAGTAACGAAACCTACCAGACTCTTGATAAAGTGCATGATGATGTGTGTAGATAAGCGAACGAACAAAGGGAGGGGAGGGTAGGTGGAGGCGTGAGTTGTCAGACCAGCTGGATGGGGGATCTTCCGGAGATGCAGAGGTTGTTGGATCGACTCGATTGAGGTTTTTATATCATGGTGTCCAATCATTGTGGCCGTTTCGGAAGCGCTGATATCAACGAATTCAACTTTCACCTACCCACTCCAATGAAATTATGTCCGCCGTTGAAAGGTTGACTGATCATCAGCTTGGCACGTCAGAAACCGTGTAAAACGGCTTGACCGGACGCCGGAAGCTCTAAGCAGCCGGGCAGTTTTTTCCTGGCCCGGGTTTTCACAGTTTGAATGGTAGACCGAAATCCACGCACGCCTCACCAATGAGAGTTCGTGTACAATGAATGGATTTGGATGACCTTCAAGTCTCCAAGTATCAGTTCTTTCATCACATTCCTTGTTTTGTTTCAGAAATTGCTTGGCATCATGATTCATGATGGGGTGGATGACCGGTCATCCCGCTGCCAGTGACTCGAAATTGTCAACGTTGAACTGTTATTGTGGGGTCAGCAAGGACGTATAGCGATGAGAATAGGAATGACATCCATCTTTTCCTTTGACGACGCGCCAGTGTGGCTCTCGATCTGTGACTTTCAAGAGTGGTTGACGACCTTTTTGTTCAACTTGAACTTTGTCGGCCCGGGATGGCGCGGTGAACATACGTGGCTGTGCACACTGTTCAAACCATTCAATGTGTTGTCAACGGCCAGTGCGCGATGCGTACTACTACACCGACTCGCCCATAATGGTATTATAGATTAAACACCCCGTGTAGATCCTATTGTCCTGTCACTAGTTACAGACTTGCTTTGGGCTTCATTCCGTAAAACACCTTGACCTTTCGATGTGAGCCCTCGATCTGATCCCACTCCGCCGCAACCTCGTCTAACTTCGAGTCAAACTCCTCCGCCGAGTTGACATAGCCCATACCGCCCGCCTTCATCACCGGACCTTTCATGCCTCTCAGCGCGCCGATCGACGCGTCCCTCGCCTCCTCGCCCATCTGCCCCGCCCACTTTCCGATCCTGACTGTCGTCTCCTCCGTCCGTACATTCACGAACCCAGCCGCGATCATCCAGTCCGGGATATGCTCGCAGCACTGGAGGTCAAGCCCCTTGGCGTCAAGGAACGCTTGCAAAAAGTCGGTGTGTGCGGCCGTTTTGGGGCCCGAGTGCCACGTGGAGTCGATTTCAACGAGCTGTGCGTACCCGCCCGGTTTTAGTATGCGAAAGATTTCTGTGATGGATCGTTGCCATTCTGGTTTCGTGAGGGCGAGGACGAGAAGGCGTTGGTTGACGAGGTTGAACTTGGAGGACCAGTAAGAGGGCAGATTGGTCGCAGACCCGACCGAGAAGTGAAAGTTGGGAGGTTTGTCTGCGTAGAGCGGGAACAGTCGGGGTTCGATGTCGATTCCGTAGAATTGGACGGATTGGGGGAGGAGGGATTGACAGTCGGTTAGCCAGGTTGCTGGGAGAGATTGGTTGAGGATGGTTCAACACAGCGACGGACTAAATTGATACCTGATCCGGTGCCAATGTCGAGCACTTCCGAGTTGTGGAGGATGGAGATTGAAGGAAAGATTATACGTCCGCCAAACAGAGTCTTGTAGAGTTCATGTTGGCGTGCCAGCCTGTCCGTTATTTCTCAAACCTTGCACATCCAAAGAAGTCGAGTAGCTTACCTCGACTTTTCGTCATTGTCAGAAGGGAGGAGATACTGTGCCCCCGGATACGAGTGCGTAGTTCTGTACGACTGGATGACTTGAGTGGAGGACATGTCGACTTTGCTTATCATGCTCTCCCATCGCGATCACAATTTATCCTCCCAGAACCCAGCGACCGGCAAAAAAAAACACCATACGGGGACCGGTAACGCGCCACGTTCTTCGCGCGAGAAACCTGTGAGCAGTCACTGGACGTCAACAATTTGGCATGGAAATACACCGTGTACGTGAACAACACTGTCAGACAGTCCGCCGGAGCACAGGGGGGACCGACGTCTCTGCTTCCAGCAGTGCATTTCCGAGTCTCATTTCCGCAAGCAAGAGACGTCCAAACTGTGGGTTCGTGGAGTTACGCCGTCGGGAAGCATCACTGACGTGCATCGCATGCCATCCGCGGTGGTTCGACTCGCTCGGTGGAAGTACGGGTATGTTGTGATGAGAGCAGGCCGGTTGTTCTCTGAATTTTGATTGGCTACTCACCTACTTATCTTTCCACATCGGGTAACCCAGTTTGTTTTCTTCGGCCCCAATTTCCGCCCACGAAGTTGAGGATACGGCGGACGGTAAGACGTGTCTGGGCTATGCACTTCGCGAGTTGGCAGCTGGCAAACACAGCCGCGATTATCGTTGCCGGTTCTCACCCGGTTGGCACCCAACCCCATGACTTGAATGCATAAAAAGTCGAGGAATCCTCGCAAAAGGTCAGCACCTAAGTGACTTCCAACATGAGCTTGACGACTACCCGCACAACACACTCCTATGCAGGATCTCTTTATCTTCTTCCCTCAGACGAGGAGGAACGCCAAAGGTACGTACATTTCCGCCTCTGCATCGTTGAAACGCGTCGTTCAACTTTGGCCAGGCTCCTAGCTCAACACCAACTATATACCCGCCTTCTCTCTGGCCGTCTGATCTTTCCACCGATATCACTAAAAGGACAGGAAGAGGTCCTGGACATCGGTACCGGCGCAAGTACGGTCTTTCATCCTCCGATTTTCTTATACTAACGTCCCACTTCCAAACACAGGCGCATGGCTTTGCGACGCCCGCACCCAGCTCCCCGAATCCGTCCAACTCTACGGGATTGACATCGAACCCCGCCTTTTCCCCAACTACACCACCACCTCGCCCAACGTCCACCTCTCCGTCTGCTCCGCCACCTCTCTTCCCTCTTACTGGTCCTCCAAATTCAACCTCGTCAATCAACGTCTGCTCATCTGCGCCTACACCCGCGACCAATGGCACCGTAGCATCCACGAGATATACAGAGTTCTTGCGCCAGGCGGGTACGCTCAGCTGATCGAGATCGGCCCCGAATGGACGTCTGGCGCGAAAACCGCCGCGCACGTCTTGTTCATGGATGACTTTTTGGGAGAAATGGGGATGATGTTGCGGTGTGGGGTGTACATCGCGGATATGCTCAAGGCGGCCGGGTTCGTGGACGTCACGTCCGAGGAGGTGTCCATGCCTTTGGGAAAGTGGGCTAACGAGGAAGGCGTTCAGGGGAAGGACACTACGCTCGGCGCATGGAGAGGCATGCGGGATAACGTGATCAAGATGGGTGGGTCCGGCCAGTTTGCTTCGGCCGAGGACTTCGAAAAGGCAATGGACGACATTGGGGAAGAGTGGGACAATATCGAAGGTTCTCACAGTTCGGTGAGAGTGTTTTCCGGGCGGAAACCGTTTTGCCAGTGATGCACATGGTAGCAACCAACGATAGACTTTGATCAGTCCTACGACGTATTTTTATATTTGTTTTGCTGTGGAATGTCATTTAACCATCTGGAAACAAATTATGGAGGCGTACGGAGCAGTAAGCCCGACCAGGCAAAAATAGAATACAATGAGAAAAGTCAGAGGGGACCAATAACGTTGTCCCTCCCTATTCGAACACGACTTCTCTTCCTACTTACAATCCTTGAAACGCTCCATCAATGACGGCCTTCTGTTGTGCTTGATAATCCTTCCCGATCCCCGGCGCCGGAACCGCGTCCTCACGTCGTCCAACAAATCTCACGTCCTTCTCGCGCTCACCCAACCCGCTCAACACGACTCCCAACCTCTCCTTGACGTGCCCCCACGCACCCTGGTTCCTTGGTTCTTCCTGCACCCACACCCACTCGGGCTTTGAAGTCGTATAAGGCCCGAGGACGTCCGCAAGCCGAGCGAACGGAAACGGTGCGAGCTCTTCAAGACGGATCAGCGCCACCCGCTCTTCCAGCCCGCGCGCCGCTCGCTCCTTTGCGAGCTCGTAGTAGAGCTTTCCACTCAGCAGCACGACACGTTCCGCTTTCTCGATGGGGTTATGCGCGTCTGGGAGCACGGACTGGAATTCAGTTCCGGGAAGCATATCCGAGAGCTTGGACGAAGCGGCCTGGAGCGAAGGAGGCAATGAGTTCTGGAAGTCTGGAATTGAACAGAAGACGAGAACGTACTGGCAGACGAAGGAGACCCTTGGGCGCAGCGACAACAAGCGGTTTGCGATAGTTCCTCTTCATCTGTCGACGAAAGAGATGGAAGTATTGCGCTGGGGTGGTTGGGAAAACCACATGCATGTTGACGTTCGCCTTCGATTCCGGGGCGTAAGGATCGTTCGTGAGCTGTTTTTTTGACGTTGATCAGTACGAGTTGGGTGCGCATACGCAGTCGAATGATATGTACCTGCAGCATCCTTTCGATGCGACTAGAAGAGTGTTCCGGTCCAGCGCCGTCTAAACCGTGAGGCAACAAGAGTACGATCCCACTTTGCTTCCACCACTTGGCTGCGATCGCAAAATGACATTAGTGCGAAGACAGGGAAAGCTTGGTCACCCACTTTCGGCGCTCGAGACAAACGTATCAATGATGATTTGAGCGCCATTAAAGAAATCGCCAAACTAACATGCAGAGCTAGGTCAACCATCCGTATCGCGCAGAACGGGAGCATGAGCATACCTGAGCCTCCCAGACGGACAATAAATCGGGCCTCTCCCATGAAGCGCCATACTCGAACTGTGGAATGCTCAAAAACTATCAACGCCATATTGCGAGAGTTCTCACCCCAAGGACAGCCATCTCACTCAACGAACCTAAATGTATCTCTTCAGTCGATGTCCCATATAGCAGAGAGTACAAATTGCCCACTGTTAGCAAGCTCGAGTTTCCCAACCGCCCCAGTGAGTGCATGGTTCAACGGAACGATCACTCCTTCCGTGTTCTGATCGACAAGCATGGCATGACTTTATGATTTCAGAATATAATCATTATCATACCAAAAGTGACGTGGACGTACCGGTGACTAAACGTCCCTCGACCTACATCTTGTCCAGCCATCCGAACGTCATATCCGTCGACCATGAGCGTCCCAAGCGCCAACGCCTACAAAAATCCCAAAGAGTATAAGAACTTGGCATACAAAGAGCGCAAGGAGCGTACTTCCGCAGTCCCCCAGTCGATGCCCTCTCCCTTGTCCAAGCTTGCCAACCGGCTCTTGACATGGCGCTGTAATCGTGGATGGATCTCCTACAAATGACTTCGATCGTATTTTGCACAGAACGGAGAAAGATAAATACATACGAATCCAGCCGGAACCTCGACGCTTCCCCTGCCAGCCTTTTGGAGCAGGTCAGCAGATGCCCCCGTGTCGAACGTCCTGGCTTCCTCCGAACCCGGCCAGACAACAGGTACCTCCTTCCCATCGACGACAACCGACTCCCACTGGGAATTAAAGTTGACCAAAGGAGGGGAATATGTTGCCGAGGTTGTGAGGGCGTCATTGAGCACGGCCTTGTAGGAGCTTCGAATGGAGGATGCGGATTCTGGAGAGATGACACCATCGAACTATCATCGAACAGGACGATGCCAACACAGCCAAGGTCAATAAGAACCCGTATTCAAGAACGCATACACGTGGTCGAAGAATGAATGACACGCACGACCAATTTGTCTTCGTAGAGCTGAGGCACGCTTTTCCTCGACCGGATCTTTTGGTACATAATTGGCTGGGTATATGCAGGTTCGTCCAATTCATTGTGGCCCCTGAAAATCAGATTGATCGAGATGGCGATGGTACGATATGGAATCGAAAGAAGAAATATCTTACCAACGACGGTATACCATCAGATCGATGACGATATCTTTCCTAAAGTGATTTCGATACTTGAACGCGATCTCGATTGCTCGAGAAACGTCTGCGGAAGGAACCATTAAAATCATAATTATATCCTTCCTATGAGAAACGAAACGTGAATATTTACCTTCAGGATGATCGCCATTCACGTGCAGCACAGGGCAGTTGATCATTTTTGCTGCATCTGAGCAATACAATGAAGATCGCGCCGCAGATGCAGGTGTTGTATATCCAATGCTAGAAGTCAACGTATCAGCCAAATGCGGAAATGAACCAGACAAGCTTGTGCGCACTTGTTGCTGTAGGTAAATCAGAATGTGAGAATGGTTCGAAAGGAGAGAGACATAATAGAACGCACTCAACCACGATGTGCACACTTCCCCCACAAGTGTAATGTGGCAAATTACCTGCAGATAAGTGGTCAAAACACATGGTACCGTGCATTGAGCAATACATACTCAATCCAAGCGTCTCCATGATCACACCCTGGCCCGTGAAGCTCGCATCTCCATGCAGTTGTACGCACATAACCTTTCAGGCTAGAATTACTTTATGCGTACTGAGAAAGACATCGTAGCTTACCTTATCTCCCAGCATACATCCCTCCGCCCCAACTCCATTTTCGAGGGCCTTCAGAAGGCTATACTGCTTAGCCCGAGCCTTGCCTAGAGCAACAGGGTTCACAGCCTCTGGAGTGGGAGTGAGATTAGGAAACCAGTGTGCATCAGGTAAAACACAATCAGCACGAATAAGCGAATGGACATACCCAAGTGTGATGGGTTTGGCAGCAGGGATACCTTGATTTCCTTCCCCTCATAGTTTAATGTGGGAGAGGCCACTGGTTGGCGGTCATTCGCTATGGAAACACCAAATGGAGAGCATATACGTGCCCAAGTGACTCAATACATCCCCTGAGGTTGTTTCGCCGTCGATCCGTGCTTCCGCTCCGCCTTTCACTTTGTGAAAGAGCGCAGCAGGGTCATATTCCAAGAGACCAGTGAGCAGGTTTAGTCGTCCACGATGAGGCATGGCAAGGATAATATGTGTCATGTTGGCTAACTCACGGAACGTGGGTTGGTTACAACAAACGGAGAAGTCATTCAGAACACACACCCTGTGCAGCCGCCGCGAACAACGCGTCAAGCGCAGGCAACATCGATTCGCCGCCCTCTAGACCATACCGCTTCACGTTTGGAAATTTAGCTTGCAAAAAGTTATCAAACACCTCGGAGCGCGCAAGCAATTCGTGCATCCTTTGTTGATATTGCGGAGTAGGATGTACGACGCCAGTCGCCTCAGACTCCAGAAGGTTCGCAAACCAAAGGCGTTCCGTCTTGCTCGGCAAGTTCATATACTCATATGCGATACGCCCCACATAGACCGCGTTGAGAAACCCGGTGATCTGATCGAGGGTCCAACTCTTACCCTTTCCATGGGTTTCATCGGTCCAGAGAACGCCGTCAACGTTGTACTGGGTAGAAGGGTCTGTGAGGCCGTATCGAGTGGGTTCGAGTGCTCCGACACGTTCACGTCGGAGAAGGTCAAGCGGGTCGATGGACGCGGCACGGTGACCATGAGTACGCAGGGCATCCGCATAGCGCAACAGAGAGGCATTCGTTGCCCGATTCGCCAGCTGTGCGGGTGTGTCTGATGGCAGTTGTGAGTGTACTAGTAGAGAGATGTGTATGGTAACGCACAGTCTGGCATGGTGAACTCGCGCACCCTTCGGAAACCAAACGACTCGTCGTGATAACCTCGCCTGAGGACGACGACCTTGCCCGAGTCCGCTACGCAGGCGTTCCTTGGACCCAGTCGCGCGAGGAGACGGCGCACAGTTGCATCGCGTGTCCGAATGTGCGTATACATGATCAAGGATGTTCGCCCTTCGTGTCTCGATATATATATGCAAGCGCGCTCGGATGGAGCTTGCGTTCTCGAACTTGAGTATGTAATAAGTCGTGGGACGATACAGCCAGGTGATTTGAACTCCATACGTACCTGATATTATTCTCGAGCTCTCATCATTGCTCAGTGTCTCAGGCCTATAGCGGGGTAATACAGCCAAACGTTCTTTTGCCATCGCGAATCATCATTCAAGTCATTCAAAGAGTCGCTTCTAGTCCTTTTTTGTTACTAACTTACACATTGCGGCGAGCGATCGGTCTGGATCGTCACCATTCCATGCGTCGGCGAATGCCAAAAGACAGATATAGAACCAGGTTCTGCGCCACCCCATCAAGTTCGTGGTGTGTGGCGTGCGCATGGTGTGTGACACTATTTCTGAAGCATTGCGTCCATCATGCTGTAGAAAGTACGCAGTTCTTATTCCTCGTGCCCCGCGTGGCATACTTACCTTCTTCCAACTCACCACCGTTCTGAAGTTGTCCCTCCTTCGCAACCCTCTAGCTTGCAGCATTGCACGTCCCTGATTGATGTGTGCTAGTATGAAACAGGTTCGTTCGAGCAAGAGTAGCTCCTCTCCCTACTAAACCTCTGCCATAGTCGAAGATCTTGGATAATGGCGATGGTACGGGTCAACGCGAAGATACAAACGTTTCCGGCTCACTTAAAGCTTCCGCCGTTTCCGATGGCTCCGACTCCCAAACTGTTGTGGTTCGGGACACGACGGGTGGAGTAGGAACTGTAGACGCAGGTCCTCCCTGTCCAACCCTTGCAGTCATGGGTCATGGTTAACGGCGATTGTGTTGTTCAACACACAGATACCAACTTCTCCAGCAAAACTAAAGCTTCCACCATTTCTAACGATTCCAACTCACAAAACGTTGTGGTTCGGAGCCTGACGAGTGCTGCAGGAGCAGCCCCTTCCCCCGTTGGACAGTCGCATTCGAGCATCATTGATAACGGCCAGACTACCAGTCAACGCAAAAACCCCGCCGTCACCAAAGCTCCCAAAGCTCTGCCCGTTTACAGTGGCTCCAGTTCAGTTCCTCCCCTTTCCAAAGCCTTGCAGTCGGGGACCATGGATGACGGTGATGATGCCGATATCCCCAATGCGTCTAAAGCTTCCGCCGTTTCCGATGGCTCCATGACGGGTGAGTAGCAGCAGCTCCCACTGCTCGAGCCTTGCAGTCGAACGTCATGTGATAACGGTTACGGTATCGGTCAACACATAGATCCCAACATCACCAAAGTACCCAAAGCTTCCCCCGTTCTCAGTGTCTCCAGTTCACAAAACATCGAAGTTCGGAGCTCGACGAGTAGAGAAGGGACACCTACTCAACCGCTGCAATCTGGGGTCGTAAACAATGGCGATGGTGCTGGCCAACACAACGATCCCAACATCTCCAACACACCCAAAGTTTTCTCCATTTCCGGCGGCTCCGAGGCACAACATATCGTAGTACTGGGTCCGACGGGTGGTGGTGCGAGCTCTGTTTTCAACTTGATCATAGGCGAGGACGTTGTTTTGGTGTCCAATGACACCACACGATGCACAACCGAAGCAACTGCTTATCCCATCGAACTTGGAAGCGCAGGAGGAGTCATTCAATGCACTCTCTATGACATACCAGATTTCAACAGTTCGCCTCCGGCATTACCATCAGGGGATATCAACCTTGCCGTCGTCTGCATGGAAGACCGTACACCACAGGTGAAGGAAGCTCTACACTACTTGAACGATTGGGCCAAACACAATGGTTGCAACATGCCGGTTCTTGTCGTCGTCAATCATATGTCACCGCGCCCGGATCCTAACTGGTGGGAAACAAATAAAGAACATTTCACTAAACTTCGTCTTGTGGCTGGTCATGCCTGTTTGACGAGAACGAAAGGGCAGAAGAACACTGAAGGGCTCCGCTCTCTAATCATCGAACTCTTATCCCGTCGTGCATAAGGATCATGGTGCGTTATGGGTTGTATGACTCGTGATCAGGCATCTCAACATATCACATACATTACACTACTTATGCTTTAGGATATTATGAGGTTATGAGGCTGTCTACCGTAGTTTCTTTTGTGCGTTCGAGAGCTATTCACTCTATTTTATGGCTAGTACGACTTCCCACCATTTCATCAAATCTGTTTCACGTCTTTACCAGTACTCAGCAGAGTATATCTTCGGTTAATCATCTTCCCTCCTTTCCCGGTGCTGTGCTTATGTACATTTGTGAGGATTTGGCGGTTGTTTCAACTTGTTTGGCAAGAGCCTTGGAAACAAACAAATTGCCAAACTTTGTCCGTGACGACGACTCACCGTTGTTTACACACCCTTGTCACCACTTTTGGGAGGCCCCGATGAGCACTCAGGCCGGTTTCTGCGCCAAATTAAGAACCCTTTAAGGTGTTTCCTCCACAAAATATACTTTATTAGATACATATGTGGGTAATTGGACCTCGTTTGAGGCTCCTAGTGGCATCCGAGGCTCCCACGAGGCTCCGCATTGGAAATCTGACATCCCGCTGAGGCTCAGCAA